>JAAGEH010000021.1:4804855-4827218 GCA_011751065.1 Lasiurus cinereus
GACTGGACGGCAAGGCGGTCCCTTAAGCCCTGAGACTCCACCCATCCTAAGCTCAGGAGAGGCTTTTGCAGTTTTTCAAGTCGGGTATCATAAGGCTGAATCCAACACAGAAGTTCTCCTGGCATAGTGAAAATGCCGAGACAAGGGAAGGGATCACAAACAAAAGAAATGGAGGAAAAAAAAAAACGACTGAATATAGAGTTCAAAACCACGCTTATAAGGTTTTTCAAGAATATGCTAGAAAAGTTGGATAAAGTTAGCGATTCCCAAGAGGAGATGCAAAAGGACCAACTAGAGATGCAAAAGATCCAACTAGAGATGACAAAGGACCAAATAGAATTAAACATACACTGACTGAAATAAAAAATATTATAGCGGAAGGCAAGAATCAAGTAAAAAATTTGGAATATAAAGAAGCAGAAAACACTCAACTGGAAAAGCAAGAAAAGAATAAAAAAATGTGAAGATAATGTAAGGAGCCTCTGGGACAGCTTCAAGCGTACCAACATCAGAATTGTGGGGGGTGCCAGAAGAGAGAGAGTAAGATACTGAAAACCCATTTCAAGAAATAATGACTGAAAACTTCCCACATATGGTAAAAGAAATAGACTTACAAGTCGAGGAAGCACACAGAACCCCATATAAAAGCAATCCAAAGAGAACTACACCAAGACACATCATAATTAAAATACCAAGAGCAAAAGACAAAGAGAGAATATTAAAAGCAGCAAGAGAAAAACAATTGATTACCTACAAGGGAGCACCCATACGACTGTCAGTTGATTTCTCAGCAGAAACGATGCAGGCCAGACGGGAGTGGCAAAAAATATTCAACCTGATGAATAGCAAGAACCTACAACCAAGAATACTGTACCCAGCAAAGCTATCATTCAGAATTGAAGGGCAGATAAAGAGCTTCACAGATAAGAAAAAGCTAAAGGAGTTCATCAACTCCAAACCAGTATTATATGAAATGCTGAAAGGTACTCTTTTAGAAGAGGAAGAAGAAAAAGGTAAAAGACAAAAATTAAGAACAACAAATACCTATCTATCAACAAGTGAATCTAAAAATTAAGTGAATTAAAAATTTGATCAACAGAATAAACTGGTGAATATAATAGAATCAGGAGCACAGAAAGGGAGTGGACTGATAATTCTCAGGGGGAAAGGAGGGAGAGGGGTACAGCGAGTGACTGGACAAAAATCATACACTTATGGACTCATCAATTGGGGGGAAAGGTAAGGGTAGAGGGAAGGGTGGGAGCGGGGTGGAGTGGAGCTATGGAGGGGAAAAAAGAGAGACAAATGTAATAATCTGAATAATAAAGATTTAATAAAAAAATTACAACTAAATTATAGAACAACTACCCTTGAGAACCAATTGAAGATTAGCTGAACAGAACTTCTATAAGAAAGGATGGAAAAAAAAATCCATGTTAATTCTGATAGGAGAAAAAAGGATGTGAAATAGGCTTTGTCCATACCCATGTGTGGTGGTTTTGAATCAGGAGGGAAATCTCTAGAAGTCCCCACTGAAGAGCAAGGAGTCCCAGTCCCACACTGGGATCCCCAGTCTGGCACACTAGTACTAGGTAGAGCATGCCCCACAATAGTTGGCAGGAACTCCTAAAAACCAGCAAGAATTCAGCTAGAGGGCCACTTGAGTGCCAGGCATCCTCTTAAAGGGCCCATGCATAGACTCACTCACAAGCACTCACCGTAAGCTTCAGCAAAGGGATAGCGGCTTGAAAGGAAACAGTGACATATAGGAAGACCGAATTTTCTGGCTCCAGGTTGAGGGATGGAGGATTAGCTTTCTCTAGGGGATGCCTGCAGGCTCCATTTTGCTTTTGTTGAGCCCTCCTCTCACACGGCCTGCAGGCACAAGTAGGCACTAAGTATGAGTCTCCATTAACTTGGCTTACACTGCCCTCATCCATCCTGGTGATTTTCTGAGACCCTACCCCAACCAATTCATTCACCTGTCTGGAACCTCTTTCAGAGTCTAACCCATTCAAGGGGCTAGCCTGGGCCTATGCTATGGACTTTCATAAAGTCTCTCAAAGGTCCATAAACTCCAAACAAGAAGTGGCTGGCCTTAGCATACCTTGGATCTCTTACTAAATGGTCCCAAACCCAGCACTAGTGGTAGCCAGCCTCAATTCACAGCATAATCACTCTTTGGTGCCTCCAAACCTAGCACAGGCAGCTACCAAAGATCATTTTGTAGCTCCTACCAGGTGGTCCCAAGCCAGACACAGGCAGTGGCTGACCTTGTCTCCCATCAAGAGGCCAAGGAACCAACACACTAGGTGGACAGCCTCAGACCACACCAGAGCACCACCCAATTAGTGCTACAAATGACACACCCAAAGGGTAGACTTGGCAAGCACATGAGCCTTGCTAAAGCAAATCCTGCTTTTTGAGGTCAGCCCCCACAAACAGCTTGTTTTCTAAAGTCATAGCCAGTCCTCACAACCAGTCAACATGGGGGTTAGTTTCACTCACTGATGTGCCAACACAATCAAGGCTTAACTACAACAGGAGGGCACACACAAATCACACAAGTGACACCCCTGGTTTATCTAGTTCAGTTGAACAGGTAGAATATGCTACTGGGCTCTGAGAACACCTAATGTATAAGGACACTCTGCTAAGACTGGGAGATGTAGCAGATTTATCTACTACACAGAAAGAAACACAGGGAGTCAGCCAAAATGAGAAAACAAATAAACACGTTCAAGTTGAAAGAACAGGGCAAAACTCCAGCAAAAGAACTAAACAGATTAAAGACAGGCAATTTATGATCTTGCTCATTTGTGGAATATAGTGAATGGCATAGATTGATGAACAAGAACAGATCCAGAGACTGAGAAACGTCGATCAGAACATCAAACCTCAGAGAAGGTGGGAGTCCGTGGGAGTAAGAGGGGGAGATCAACAGAGGGACTTGCGTGCATGTGTATGAATTTAATCAATGGACACAGACAACAGGGGGTTGGGGCATGAATGGGGGCAGGGGTAATGGGAGAATAAGGACACGTGTAAAAAAATAAAAACTAAAAAAATTATAAGGAAAATAATAAAATATTAAATCTAATCCATACTAATGGTCGCCATAATCTTAAGAGACATTGTTTCATGTGACAAAGATTTTTAAATGAAACTCTCTGTAGCCTGAAAATTATTTTGGGTGGAAATAAAGTTTTCCTCAAATGTCGTAAGGATTGTAATTGAAAGTCAATATATTTGGCCTCTTGAACTAAAGTAAGTAATTTGTGTTTTTGCCTCCCTGACAAAGTTTAGATAAAGTTACAAAAAGAAATTGATAGCCAGTTTAAATTGCCATGGACTAGAGCAAAGAATATCCTTGCATGATATTATTCTACAATGTCATTATAATTCTTGATATTTCACAACAGCATATTGTACAATTATCCCAAACAAAATTACAAACTAATTCTTTGAATGCTTGGCAGCAATTTAAAACAGGACATGAAAGGATTTAATCCCTTTCAGAAGGAATTAAGGCACTGGGAAGGCACTTGAGCATTCTATACTGGCCCCTCTTACCCTTTTTGCCAAGAGGTACCCTCTTCTCACAATCCAATTGCCCTCAGCTGTTGCCTGAGCTTTCTGTTCACACTGACATTGAAGCCTCGAGGTGTGAGCTGGGCTCTCCCTGGAGAAGGAACCTAAGTTCCCCGAGATATGTGATCAGTGCCGGGGCCCCGCCAACAGGCGAGGGGATCCCAAGGCAGGTGCTGGGTATGGAGGCCTGGGGGCATAGGCTACCAAGGAGATAGAGCTGAATCTCACATCACCCTGGTTGGCCCTGGAGGATGACTGGTTAGCCAGAGATGGGTAAGATTCCTCAGGAAAGGAACAACCTAAGACAGGCACAGTTGCAGAGGGGCCATCAGGAGAGAACTTGGGGGTCAACAGAGGTGGGGCACAGACCCTCACCACCCAACCTTGCAGGGCCTGAACCCTCACCCCTTCTGAGGGAGGTCTCCTGCTTTGCTTCCCATGCCCAGCACAGATCGGGACCGAGGTAACAGACAGAGACTTGGCCAACAGCAGCTGCCCTATATCTAAATCCAGCCTAGCACCAGGAATGCTCAGGGTGTACTAAAGAATGAAAATAATCCTTTCCACTAATATTTACAGGGTAATCTAAGATTATTGGTAGAATATTAAAATTGACAGTAAAAGAGTAATGAAGCTTTCAGATTAATTTAAATTGGCTAATTGAAATAGGTGAATATTCAAGAAAATGTAATTGTATTAGACAAAAAGCTGTTTCTAAAGTATTAACTAAAATTTCTATTGGTAGTTTATCTCATGGTAAAATTGCAATGAACATAAAGTATTCATATATTTGTGCAAAAATTGAAATTTAAAGTTATTAAGATTGCATTAAAATTTACAAAGTCTCTGTTAATCAAAAAAGAGGGGATAGTAGGATAATATCATGTAAGGAAAAATATCCTGTAAGTAAGTTACAGCTAGAAAATTTTTACTTTAGAAAATTAATTGTCATTTGTAATGCTAACAGCAAGACATCCATGAAAAACACACATGGTGGCAAAATAAGCCAAAGGAAAGTAGTTTGGGCAAAAATAAAAAGGACCCCAAGTCAATTTTATGGAGAAGACTCTTTTATTAACTTTTGGTCAAGAATATGTTTATATACTTTCAGAAAACAACTCCAAGACCAAGTTGACTCCTGCAACATAGAGGAACTAACAGGTCTACTCCAACCATGAAGACAAGAGGAGAAACAGTCCACAGATGGAAGATGCTGATAACACCTTGCTATGCTAGCAGTCAGCAGCTGTGTGTCGCTACAGCTTGCCTAGAATCAAACTAGAGAGGGTCAGACCTGCATTGCCACCATTTGTCCACCAACCACATACCATTGCTGATGGGTACATGTAAGGAACTGTTTGACATTGAAACTGGGACTCAGAACTGTTGGAATTGAAATTGGGACTCAAAAATTTTTTTTTGTTCTTATAGGTTTATTTATAGTCTGCAGAGGCAAGGTGTTTTTAAAGAAAAGAATTAGGGGCGGCGGGAGGAACAGATACAGAGGCAAAGAAGCATTGAACAGACTATCATACTACAGTGGAAAGGCAGGGGATTTGGGGGAGGCTGTAAGAGATCAACTGAAGGACTTGTATGCATGTATATAAGCATAACCAATGGATACAAGACACTGACATGGGGGGGGCAGGTGAGGGCATGTACTGGGGGTAGGGAAGGTCGGGAGGAGGTCAATGGGGAAAAAAAGGTGACATATGTACTACAATTTGTAATACTTTAAACAATAAAAACAAAAAAGTAAAAACAAAACAAAACTAAAGACAAGCAATCTCCATATGCAGATCCAAAATACTCATTATAAGGATGCTCAAAGAAAAAAAAAATAGGCGATCACAGTGAGCTCCAAGAAACAGAAGTAGAAACATTAAAAAGGAGATAGAAAACTGGCAAAAAGCACCAGTTAAATATGAAGAATACAATAACTAAAGTGAAGAATAATTGGATGGAGTCAACAGCAGAATAGATGAAGCAGAATACTAAATCAGCAATTTGGAAGACAGGATTTCAGAAAACACCTAATCAGAACAGCAAAAAGAAAAAAAGAGTAAACAAAATGAGAATAGTTCAAGGGAGCTCTGAGACAATACCAAGTCAAAGATCACTTTGTAGCTCCTACCAGGTGATCCTGCACCAGACACAGGCAGTGGCTGACTTTGGTCCCCACCAAGAGGCCACAAAACCAACACACCAGGTGGGCAGCTGGTAAAGACATTCACATCATAGGGGTACCAGAAGGAGAAAAGAGACAGCAAGAGATTGAAAACATATTTGAAAAAAATCATGACTGAAAAATTCCTCAACCTGGTAAAGGGAATAGACATACAATTCCAGGAAGTGCAGAGATCCCAAACAAGATGAACATAAAGAGGCCCAGACCAAGACATCTATCCTATCTAATAAAAGAGTAATATGCAAATTGACCATACCTCCGCTACACCCACAAGCCATGTCCACCAGCCAATCAGGAGCGAGTATGAAAATTAAGCCAACCAAGATAGCTGTGGCCACGGAGAGAGCAGAAGGCTTAGGTTTCCCCAGCAATGGAAGAAGCCAAACTTTCCACACACCCTGGTGAGTCCAGGCCTCCAGTCAAGGCTACAAAGTTTCAATTATAGAAGATAAATAAATCCCAATAAAAATGGCAGCATCCACGGAGCTGGAGAGAGCAGGAGACTTGAGTTGCCCCTGGAGGTAGACAAGAGGCCTGTCTTGACCTCCATTCAAGTCTACAAAGTTTCAATTATAGAAGATAAATAAATCCCAACAAAAATGGCTGTAGCCATAGAGCAAGCAGGAGGCTTGGCTCCACTCAAGGCTACAAAGTTTCAATTATAGAAGATAAATAAACCCCAGATACCAGGGCCTCTGCTTGGGTTGCTGGAGGGCGTGGCCAGCCTGCAAACCACCACAAGCCCCTCACCCAGGCCACCCCATTACCCCTGATCTGGGACACCCTTCAGGGCAAACCAGCCAGCTCCCACCCATGCACCTGGACTCTATCCTAATTTTTTTAAAATTAAATCTTTATTATTCAGGTTATTACATTTGTTTCTATTTTTTCCTCCACCATAGCTCCCCTCCATCTGGCTCCCACCCTTCCTTCTACCCTTACCTCGCTCCCGTTGACCTCATCCATAGGTGTATGATTTTTGTCCAGTCTCTCCCTGTACACCCCTCAGAATTATCAGTCCACTCCCTTTCTGTGCTCCTGATTCTATTATATTCACCAGTTTATTCTGTTGATCAAATTTTTAGTTCACTTAATTTTCATATTCACTTGTTGATAGATAGGTATTTGTTGTTCATAATTTTTTGACTTTTACCTTTTTCTTCTTCCTCTCCTAAAAGAGTACCTTTCAGCATTTCATATACTGTAATACTGGTTTGGAGTTGAGGAACTTCCTTAGCTTTTTCTTCTCTGTGAAGGTCTTTATCTGCCCTTCAATTCTGAATGATAGCTTTGCTGGATAGATTATTCTTGGTTGTAGGTTCTTGTTGTTCATCACGTTGAATATTTCTTGCCACTCCCATCTGGCCTGCATCGTTTCTGCTGAGAAATCAGCTGACAGTCGTATGGATGCTCCCTTGTAGGTAATGAATGAACTGTTTTTCTCTTGCTGCTTTTAAGATTCTCTCTTTCTCTTTTGCCCTTGGTATTTTAATTATGATGTGTCTTGGTGTAGTCCTCTTTGGATTCCTTTTATATGGGGTTCTGTGTGCTTCTTGGACTTGTAAGTCTATTTCCTTTACTGGATGTTGGAAGTTTTCAGTCATTATTTCTTTAAATAGGTTTTCAGTATCTTGCTCTCTCTCTTCCTCTGGCACCCCCACAATTCTGATGTTGGTAGGCTTGAAGCTGTCCCAGAGTCTCCTTACATTATCTTCACATTTTTGGATTCTTTTCTCTTTTTGCTTTTCCAGTTGAGTGTTTTCTGATTCTTTATATTTCAAATATTTTACTTGATTCTTGCCTTCCTCTAGTCTGCTGTTAGGTCTCTGAATAATACTTTTTATTTCAGTCATTGCATGTTTAAATTCTAGTTGGTCCTTTATCATCTCTAGTTGGTTCTTTTTCATCTCCTTGGGTCTTGCTAAATTTATCCATCTTTTCTAGGAAATTCTTAAAAAACCTTATAAGTGTGATTTTTAACTCTATATCCAGTCATTTGTTTTCCTCCATTTCTTTTGTTTGTGATCCCTTCCCTTGTCTCGGCATTTTCACTATGCCGAGAGAACTTCTGTGTTGGATTCAGCCTTATGATACCAGACTTGCAAATCCGCAAAAGCCTCTCTGTTGAGCTTGGGATGGGTGGAGTCTCAGGGCTTAATGGACCGCCTTGCCTTCCAGTCGGTTGCGCCCTCCACGGCTCCTGAGTCTCACGTGAGTGGGTAATTGCTGGAGCGGTCCCTGTGCGTGCATGCTCTCTCCCCCTGCCTCTAGACTACTGCCCCTCTGGCTCCCCTGCTCTCTGGGACCATATGAGTCTGGGTCCCCAGGGTTTTGCCTGAAACCGGGGTTTAGTGGAGTTAGAAGTGGCACAGTTGGGAAGGTCTGTCTCCCGCCCACTCATGAAAGCCAGAGGCACAATCAGCAGTCTGTCCTCTGTGCAGTGCCATGCGTGCGTCACCAGACTTCCAATCTTTTGCGACTCCCCTAAATTTCTGGGCACTTCTCCCTTTTCACAGTCCAAACTCCCCCCGTATGAGTTTTAGCTGGATCTGGGGTTTAGTGTCATAGGATAAGGAGTTCAATGCCATTGGGAATCTCCGTTTCCCTCCTGCCAGAGAAAGCCAGCCAGGTTCTCAGGCACCCACTTTCTGCATGCGTGCGTCTCAGTACCCCAGTTTTTGCAGCTCCTCTGGGTCTCTGTGAGCCCCTCTCTTTCCTTCTAGTTGTAGAATTTCCACTCAGTCAGCTTTCCTGTGGTTTTGGATGATGTCTGTTCTGTCTTTTAGTTGTAGGTTTGAAATTGTTGTTCGAGGCAGCAGTGTAGGTGTTTAGCTATGCAGCCATCTTGGATTCACTATCCTAATTTTTAAAAAAATATATTTTATTGATTTTTTTACAGAGAGGAAGGGAGAGAGATAGAGTCAGAAACATTGATGAGAGAGAAACATCAATCAGCTGCCTCCTGCATGCCCCCTACTGGGGATGTGCCTACAATCAAGGTACATGCTCTTGACCGGAATCGAACCTGGGACCTTTCAGTCCACAGGCTGATGCTCTATCCACTGAGCCAAACCGGTTTTGGTGCGGGCAGGTCCTTTTGACCAGATGGGGGCAGTCATCTTGTGTTTTGGAGTGATGGCCAATTTGCATATTACTCTTTTATTAGATAGGATAGAGGCCTGGTGCATGGGTGGGGGCCAGCTGGTTTGCTCTGAAGGGTGTCCTGGATCAGGGTAGGGATTTCCTTGGGGTGTGGAGCAGCCTGGGTGAGGGACCTGTGGTGATTTTCAGGCTGGCCACAACCCCTGGTGACCCAAGCGGAGGTGCTGGTATCTGAGATTTATTTATCTTCTACAATTGAAACTTTGTAGCCTTGAGTAGAGCCAAGCCTTCTGCTTGCTTTGTAGCAGCAGCTATTTCTGTGGGGATTTATTTATCTTCTACAATTGAAACTTTGTAGCCTTGAGTGGAGGCCTGGGCCAGCCAGGGTGTGCAGAAAGCTTGGCTTCCTCTATTGCCGGGGCAACCCTAGCCTCCTGCTCTCTCCAGCTCTGTTGCTGCTGCCATTTTTGTTGGAATTTATTTATCTTCTATAATTGAAACTTTGTAGCCTGGAGTGGAGGCCTGGGCCAGCCAGGGTTTGAAGAAAGCTTGGCTCTATCACTGGGGAAACCCAAGCCTCCATCCTGTTCTCTCTGTAGCTGCAGCCACAGCCATCTTGGCTGGGTTAATTTGCATAAATGCTCCTGATTGGCTGTTGGGCATGGTTTGTGGGTGTAATGGAGTGATGGTTAATTTGTATATCACTCTTTTATTAGATAGGATATATAGCTTTAGGTGGATAATAGATTTATTGAGGACATTACCTTTTAAGTTTTATAAATGTCTAACCATTTTGCTGTACAACTAAAGCTAATATAATATTGAATGTCAATTGAAAATGAAAAGTAAAACAAATTAAATAAAAAGAAAAATAAGGAATTATAGTTATCTTTCATCTTGTTTGCCTTACAAGTGGAAAATTATTAGGAGAAGCAGTTCAGATGCAAGAGCCCCAAAGCAAACCTGCAGTCTTTCTGAAATAGCTGTAGAAACCTTTTATAAGCCAGTCAGAGAAAGACAAGTACCATATGATTTCATTTATATGTGGAAACTACTGAACAAAATAATCTAAAAAACAAAATGGAAACCAATTCATAGGTACAGAGAAAGGGAGGGGGGGGTTATAGGGCTAGGTGAAAAAATAGAAGGATTAAGCAAAAAAAAAAAAAAAGGGAGAGAAAACTCATAGACAGTAACAATTGACTCCACAGAAATACAAAGGATTATAAAAATAATACTATGAACGACTTTATTCCAACAAACAGGACAACCTGGATGAATTGGACATATTCCTAGAAAAATACAACATTCCAAAACTCAATTAGGAAAAATCAGAAAATCTGAACAGACTAACAGCTATCAATGGAATTGAAGCAGTAAAACAAACAAAATCAAAAAAACTGCCAGCAAACAAAATCCTTGGTCCAGACAGTTTTACAGGGGAGTTTTACCAATATTCAAAGAACTAGCTGTCACTCTATCACAAAGATGGTAGAGCCCATAGCTACAAGATGATGGATGGCTCCCAGTCCTCTCAGCCCCACTGGAGTCCCCAAGTCCGGGGCTGGAGGTGGGATGAGGTGGGGAGAGGGTGCAGCCACTGAGAGTGGGCAGCATGAGCGGCCTGGAGGAATGCTTGCTTCTTTGCTGGACCCGGCTTGAGCCAGGCCCCTGGAGCCAGAGCAGACATGGACAGGGACAGCAGACATGGACAGGGACAGGGGGGCCGGCTCGCAGCCTCGGTGGCCAAGCACAGGCCCACCTCCCATGAAAGCAGTGCAGGCCCCTTCCACCTTCCTCAGAAATGGTGCATCTCCCGGCCAAGGTGCAGTTCCTGCCAGCTCCTGTGGAAGTGGCAGGCGGCCTATTGCACGCAATAGCACTATGGGCTACTAGCGTGGCAATAAAAATGAAGGAACTCTTACCATTTGCAACAGCATGGATGAACCTGGAGAAAATTATGCTAAGCGAAATAAGCCAATCAGAAGAAGATAAGTATCACATGATTTCACCCATGTATGGAATCTAATGAAGCAAATAAACTGATGAAACAAAAATAGTCCCAGAGACTAGATGCATGAACACTATTGAAATGCAGAGGGAAGGCAGAGGAGTGTGGGTGGGAGGAGGTCAACCAATGAACTTGTATGCAAATATGTATAATTTGTGAACACAGATGATGGGGTGGTGAGGGTTTTGGGGGCAGGAATGGGAGTGGGCTGGAAGAGGTTAATGGTGGAAAAAGGAGGACCTATGTAATACTTTCAACAATAAAGATTTAGAAAAAAAATCAATGGGGAAAAATTACTTTCAACAATAAGATATATTTTAAAAATGACAATAGCTAGCATTTAAGTGTTGTCACTTTCCATCTTATAGAAACGTTTGAAAATAATAATAAAAGAGTAATATGGTAATTAGATTGGATGTCTTCCGGACTTCCTTCCTGATGAAGCCAGGGCCGGAGGGAAGCCAGTCCTGGTCCCGGTGCCTGCCGCCAGTCCAAGGGAAGCCAGCATGGGTCCAGGGTGCCTGTTGGTGGCTGGAGAAGGGAAATTCGGGTCCCAGGTGCTGGAGAGAAGCCAGTACCAGAGCTGGGGGAAAGAAGGCACCCAGTGTTTGACACACAGCGCATGGACCTGGGAGCTTCCTCTGCGCTTGATTCTGACTTTCTCCACTATGTGGCTGGCACTTTCTCTACCCCATGGCTAAGTGGATTGGTTTGGGACCTCTGAGTGCTCAGTCGGTGGCCCCTGTAAAATTCTGAGTGGACAGACCCTTGGCTATCAGGAGAGAGAGAAGCCCAACTTCTAATGTTCTTTGCCAAAGGTCAGGGCAGTGTTTCTTCTCTGAATTGCTCTAACTTGAAATAAAAACTTCCCTTAATTTGGGACAGATAAGAATAATTTTGGGCAGATAAGAGCTCAGGGGAGCTGTGACTGCCCACTGGCTTGGCAATGATGTTGCTACAAAATGATTATCTAAGACATTTTTTCTTGTCTAGTTGAGTTATTTTTGAAAACCTAGAATAACCTGAATTTAAAAACAATAGATGGAGAAGTCCTGGCATTGCTGAGCCTCAGAGCCTACAACGGGAGCCTCAGCTGTCACTTGCAAAGCTATCCAGATGTAGACACAATGGCTTACCATCTGCTTTGGGATTAATTGATTATATGATGGAGATTTTAGAAAAAAGGAAGTTATGCAGGGGAATGAAGACTTTGCAGAGGAACCAAAGAGCAAAGTGTTACATATCAGATTAGTGTTTCTCAGGGGAGGATGTATCATAAACAAAAAATTGGTGAAATTAATTAAGCTAATATCTGACAAACCAAAATAAGCTGCAATAAATTCCCGAGAGGCACAAGTTCCCCGTGCCTCCTCTTGGCCCTAAACAGGGAGTGGGGAGTACATTGCACCCCAATCTTTTTCTCTGCTCTGAGATACTCATTACAAAGCTGGACAAGGAAACGCATCGCCACTAACTCAACCTCTCCTTGTGTGGGGCACTAAGCCCGCACTTCTGGGAGTCAGCACCCTTGACCTGGTTGATGTCCATCCTGCAGAGGCCAGGCATCCTGCTCAGAGTCTCAGGATCACCAGACTTGACCTACCAGGGGGGTGAAGGGTGGGAACCTCGAATGACTTGGTTGGGAGGGTAGAGCTGGCAGGAAGGAAGGAAAGAGGAGGGAGAGAACTCCTACCCCATGACCACAGGGCCCAAAAGGTTCCTCAAAGGGCCCTGCAGCTTTCTCCTACCAAGTGCCATTTTCAAATATTCTAGGTCACTGCAATTTTATTGCTCAGCACCTGAAGTCCTCTGCAAGGATGAACTTGCATTTGTAGAGAGCTGTGTTCAAAGCAATGCTTTCCGCCCCTGAGAACCTGGGTCATTCCTCTGAGCTGGGGCAGCCTTGCAGCTTCGCTGCCATCAAGGCCGCCAGCAAGTGTCCCAGCAGCACCTGCTGCAGCTAAAAACTGGTTAATCTGTCCATCAGAAAGAGTGCTACTTGCATCCCAACGGCAACTTCTAAGGGCATTTCTGGGATGTCTGCATGATATCCAGGTCCCACTCTGATTTCACCTTTGTCAGCTGACAGGAAACCGACGAGGAGGAAAGGTATCCCCTCCATCCAGAGGCAGAAGCACTGAATTGGTCAGAAGGCAGCGCTGCACTTCAGACAAGTAGCCAGCTGGATCCTGTGGCCGGCACAGCACCTCTTATTCCGGGCTCTGTGTGCAGGGTGAATGCTCAAAGTAGGGTTTGTTCTTGCTAGTAGGTGTGATATCATTTGTTAGTATAAAGTCTGATTTTTAAAATATATTTAAGAATTTTATTTGATGTTGAAAAACTGCAGACATTTATGCAACCAAGCTTAGAAAAATAAAAACTGTAGATCAAACAGTAATCTAAACTAAGTGTGATAGAAGAGAAAAGTTTTGGTGCCACATTTTCTCCCTTTCATGTTGTTGGATTTAAATCGATTGAAATGTACTTCTTTACCACAATTGAAGTATCAATAAAAGCTTACTCCAATAAAAAATGTATTCGAGCCATTTTACCGTGGGAAGAGACCCGTATCTTTGACTGGTACTATCCATGGTTGCTGGTTGCTCGGTAGTCACTTTTCCACCTCACTTCTGAGATAATACTCAGAGGGAGAAACAGTCTGAGAAGAGACCCTGGTGGTGGTGGGGGTGATAGGGGCATGTCGGGTGGAAACCCAGAGAGCGGTCATGGTCTGCAGAATCCAGGCCCATGAGAATGGTCATTGACTTCTTTGAGACACAAGATGCAGAGGTGCTAAAAGCAACCCTCACTCCATTGATTACATTTGTACCTGTCCTGCGAGCAGGTTCCAGCTGGGCACCTAGAGTGTCTGCCTCCAAGGCTGGCCCTCCCAGCAGAGAGCAGAAGGAGAGCTGATAGCTTTGTACCTGCAGCAGGGAAGTGTCCTCTGTCAGTGAATGGCATTGGCTGCCGTTTACCTTTGGAAGGGTCTCTCCAGAGGAGGCTTACCTTTCCTTTTTGAAGAAGAAGCAGAGAGGGACATAGGCTTTGCCCCACCCCAGCTCAGGTGGCAGAGTGGATTGCTCTAGGTACAGGGCGGGGCTCAGGCCCTGGGCCACAGGTCTGCAAAGGGCAGCACCAAGAACGGGAATGGAATTCCAGTATCCTGAGCATCCTCTCTGTAACTGAGAGAAAAATCTCTGCAAAATAGAACAAAGGACTGATGACCCTAACAAAGTCACTAAAACAATGAGTATTTTTCACGCACCTTAGCTTAGCTTCCGTATCTTATTGTATCATGCAAAATGTTGTTCCTTTTTATTTTTACTATCTAACAGCACTAATATAATATTCTGTATAATAATTCTGATGAATAGACTTATTTTTGCCTTACTTTTGGTGAAAATCATTGGCCCATGAGAGCATCTGTTTAGGTTTAGAGAAGGGCCAGCTTTTATATACTATTGACACATGTCAGTGATTAAGCCCAATGTGAAAGGAACATACCTGAGGTTCCCACAAATCCTGAAAAGCTGTCTTGGGTTCTTCCCCGGTTCCACCTCCTCTCCCTTGACATCGGAGTTCTGTGTATGTTATTGTACCCATAATTGTATGTATCTCCAAGCAACATGTTGTTTAGATTCTGCAGATACTGCCTTTCTTCAGGAGCATGCACACAGCGGCTAAAAATAATTGTTTTGAAATCAAACTAATGGTGTTGAACTCTCAGGTGAACCATTTGCCAGCCATGTGGACTTAAACACTTTCCTTGCCCTCTCTGAAAATCAGTTTCTTCACCTACAAATGGGGGTGATGCTCCCACAACCCCTTTAAGTCCTCCCTGAGGCTTTATGGAAGAAGAAATGTTAAAGACCTGGCATATTCCTGGCCCATGATTGATGCTCACACTGCTTCCTCTTCCTGTCCTTCTGCCTCCGATGTCCCTGGGAACTCCTACAAAGCTCTCTCAAATGGCACCTTCTCCAGGTCATCGGGCCTTAAAACAACAGAAACTGGGAAATCTGTGGAATGACAGGAGCACCAGACTATCCACAGCTCTTAATCTCTCCACACAGGAAAGACAAACGAGCCGGGCAGTGGACAATTGGTGCCATTACCAGATCGTTAATTACCAGCTTGCCCAGCCTTGGCAGGAGATCGTTCGTCATTGTCAGACTAGTAGAGAACGGCAGAACCTTCTAACTGCTCTCCCGCTTTCTGCACCAGTGTGGCAGCTGTGAGCGTCTTGGCAGAGCTTTCTCTCCCACGGTACCTTATCAAGATAAGTGACCTGGGAGGTTGCTGTCATGTGATCTGCTAAATGCAAGAGCCCTGAACTTGAAGGGATCTGGGGCCAAAAGCTTTTAGGGCTGGAGAGCAAGACTGGAAACCCAGAAAGATAAACAGAGACCTCTGGAACAAGATGAGATGAATAAACTATTTGTTTTGAGCACAGGCACGATGTTCCAGAACAATCAGCTTCAGCTGCCAAAGTAGCCCTTTTGCAGTTCACAAGGAACTTTTCCAGGGCTCTGAGTGTGAGCTCAGTGCTCAGGGCTGGCGCGTGGGTTTCACAGCAAAGCCGTGGAGCAGTTGCTGAGCGCCTTGCACAGAGGTGGAAACAGAGGCGCGGAAAGCAATATTTATTGTCCAAAGTAAGATATCCAATAAGAGGATGATTTGGATTCCAGACCATCATGTATTTGATTCCAAAGCTCAGGCCTGCTCAATGGCACAACCCCATCATATCCTGCAATGGGGCACAGCTCACCAGGAGTGGGACAGCCACTGGCTGATAGGTCTCCATCACTGATCACTCACTGCCTTTAGACACTGAGGGCTTCGTGTGCAGCTTTGTCTCTAATCTTAAGCAGCCCTTTCATTCTCTCTGGTTGCAATGATTTCAGCTTGGCCAAGGTCAACAGCAATGACACCTTTGTTGCTGGAGGTGAGAAGGGAGGCCAGGTTTTCCCCTGGGCCAGGAAAGCAGATAATCTGTCTCAGGCTGTTCCTTTTGGCAGGAGACTTTCAGGAAAAGGACAAGGCTAAGAGTTCTAATAGGAGTGGGAAGGAGGCTTAGCAGAAAGGAGTAGGCAAAGAAGTTTATGTGGAATATCCAATTTAATTTGATAAATGGGGTTCATACAATGTCAAGAAAATGCTCATGAGTCATCAAGACTTGGCTGGATGTAAAGGAGACTTTACATGGAAATGAGTGGTCAGCAAGTGGGTTTTCCTGCCCCAAGAGCAGCCCATACAAACTACAACACCAGGCCTGCAAGGGAGGACAGTTGGGGGGACCAGGCTGGCAGGGGAGGGGAGGTGGGAGTGACCAGGCCTGCAGAGGAGGGCAGTTGGGGGCAACCAGGCCAGCAGGGGAGGGCAGTTAGGGGCAATCAGGCTGGCAGGGGAGTGGCTAGGGGGTTATCAGGCTGGCAGGCAGAAGCGGTTAAGGGTAATCAGGCAGGCAGGCAGGTGAGCGGTTGGGAGCCAGTAGTCCTGGATTGTGAGAGGGATGTTTGGTTGCCCATTTAGGCTTGATCCTGGGCAGTCGGACATCCCTTGAGGGATTCCAGATTTGAGAGGGTGCAGGCTGGGCTGAGGAACATGCCCCTCCCCCCCCGTGCATGAATTTCATGCATCGGGCCTCTAGTTTTAAATAACCTTAAACTTAAAACTAAAATTATTGCCACACAATCATATGTGATTCTTATTCTCTGATAGAATTAATAACACATTTATAAATATCTATGGAGAGTAGACATTTTTATTAGGAAAACTGAAGTTAAACATTAAGCTACAGATTTTTTTCTTGTTTCACTTATACCCCTGCCATCTATCCCTGATTTAATGTCACCCAAAGTTATCTAAAAGAAAATCCAAATATTATACCATTTCATTAATAAATGTTAACTATGTAAATCTAAGAGAAATGAACTATTTAAAAAACGTGAGCATTTTATCATTGTCACACTAGAGATATGAAAAATAATTACCTAATGTTATCTAATATCCAGTCAATGCTTACATCTCCCTGTTTCTTTTTACAGTTAAAAAAGGAAAAAAAAAACAATATTTACACCTGTTTTTATCTCAACGAAAAATTCCCTCTTTTTCCCTCACCTCCCTTGTTATTTATTTGATGAGACATTTGTCCTGTAAAATTTTCCACATCCTGGAGTTGCTGACTCTGCGATGTTGTTTCTCTATTATATTTTGTGTAAGTTGATAATTAGATTTAAAGGCCTGATCAGAATTGATTTTCTTTTGCAAAACTATTCACCAGTTGGTGCCATATTTTCTGTTGCATCCACCAGGAGGAGCATGGAAGGCTTGAGCCTTTCCTTTTGGCATCTGAAGATTCACCAGTGAGCTCAAGTGATGTCAGTTTGAACATTCAGTAAGACATTTCTTTCTTTTCTTTTTTTTAAAACATGGAATGCTTCATGAATTTGTTTGTCATCCTTGCACAGGGACCATGCTAATCTTCTCTGTATTGTTCCAATTTTAGTATAAGTGCTGCTGAAGCAAGTACAGTAAGATATTGCTTGTCAACCTTTTACCCAATGGATTTGGAAGCTATTGATGATCATTGTTAGGGTTACTATTTTATTAGGGTTGCAAAATGGTATTCTAGCACAATAATTCTGTCTGTATTTATTGGTTGAAACTATCCTATATAATAAAGAGGTAATATGCAAATTGATCATTACGCCCTCACAGGATGGCTGTCTATGACCAGGCCAGCAGAGAGGGTAGTGAGGGACGACTGAACAAGCAGACTATGTGGCTGGTGGAGCAGGGGGAGGGCAACCAGGCTGGCAGGGGTTTAGTGAGGGACAACCAAACGAGTGAACAAGCAGGCTGCATGGGGTGACCAGGCTGGTGGGGGGCCCATGAGGGATAACCAGGCCGGCAAGGAGGGGCAGTTGGGGGCCCAACAGGCTGGCAGGAAAAGGGGTGCAGTTAGGGCAATCAGGCAGGCAGGCAGACTAGTGATTAGGAGTCAGCATTCCAGGATTGTGAGAGGGATGTCCAACTGCCAGTTTGAAACGAGTGAAATCATATGATACTTATCTTCTTCTGATTGGAGACAGTGCAGGCTGGGCTGAGGTCCCCCGCGCCCCCCCCCCATGCACGAATTTCATGCACTGAGTCTCTAGTTCTATAAATAAGAACTTTAGGTCATCAATGAGCTGGTCTCCCCAAAAGATAGGTTATACAGGAAAGTCCAGATAAATGCCCATTCTTCCAGTTTATATACCAGTTTTCAGAATAATACTAATTTAATGTTCTAGTAATTTCTAACATAACCAATGCAGTTATCATTATAGATTCATGCATTTTAACTTCTTTGATTTAGTTTAACTCAATGCAAGCATTGTTCTTTTTTAAAATTGTTTAAAATAAATTTTTATTGATTTCAGAGGAAGGGAGAGATAGAAACATCAATGATGAGGGAGAAACATTGATTGGTTGCCTCCTGCATTCCCTCACTGGTGATTGAGCCCACAACCCAGGCATGTGCTCTTGACAGGAATTGAACCTGAGACCGGGACCCATGAGTCACAGTCTGACGCTCTAACCACTGAGAAAAACCGGCCAGGGCAACATTGTTCTTTTTGATGCTTACATTGTCCCATACCTTGCCAATGAAAATTCTTTCATGTTGGTTTTTAGGAACTTTTGACATTTCCTTGGTAGTTTTGGTTAGCTTCCTTGTTTTCTGATATAATAAGATAGTCTAGAATCATTTCACATCTTTTGCTAACAACTGGATATTAAAGTTTGGATACCAGTGGTGATTATTACTACTTGGCTTTCGTTGTTTCTAGATATTTTTGGTGGAAATACATATTTCCATGGATCTAGGAAATACAGATTTTTTTATTTGAAAAAGAAAAATACATTAATATTTTATAACTTGTTGAATGTAAGATTATAGAAATTTTATTTAACATATTTTATTTTAATTTTCTTTACTTTTATAATAAAAGTTCTTGAATCCTAATAACATGGTTGGTGCTTGTGTGTGTTTGTGTGTCATTTAAAAATAGTGACAAGATCAATAGCACCACTAATATGACTCCTGTTTAATTTCTTTGTATTATTTTTGTCCTTAAGATATATTCCAGTAGAGATGAATAATTTCATTACTGTGTTTTGAATTTACTTGAAACAATTTTTCTGTCTGTGGTAAAACACCAACCTGCTCTTGTGAATTTCAGGGAACACTTGCTACCTCATCCCTTTAAGCTACCCGTGGGGTTTCCCTGACAAATGGCTCATAATGGAAAATGAAGATAGCATTTGGGGTCACACAGGAATGGCCTCAGTTCCCACTCTAGATCACTGTCCGAAGGGCTGGAGAGAGACATGAATGTGAATAAACTACATACAGCCGACTCACCTGTCTCCTGTGTTAGTTACTGCTGCTGCTGCTGTGGTTGTGATTTACCTGAGAGCCAGGAGGGGAGAGAGTAGCTGAGTGGGAAGGTGGAAGAGTGTACCTTTTCTCGGTATTGCAGATCTCTCTTGCCTTTTTACACAGATAATCATGCCTCTCTATTGTCCATTTTCTTTGTTCTGTCCCCTGTCACCACTCTGGGGCAGTCAGCACTGGAGAAAAATCAATCTCTTCCCAGGGAATATTTTTCATGCTGGTAGTTATAATATAATACTATTAATAACAAGAAGTCAATCTTTTTCATTTTAATTGTTATCATTATTGTTAATGGTTGTGATGTGTGAGTATTATTTATTTATATGTAATCACTGTGATGTCATTAAGCTGTGTTGGACCTGACATTCTTTTCACAGCCAGTTAGTTTAGTGTGTAGCTCTTGCTGGTCCTGAGAAAATAAACAGGGCGAAAAAACTCCTGGAAGTGGCTGAAGTGTCCTTGTGGGCACATCCACTCCCAGTGTTGCATGTCCTCCATGTTTTGTGGCCTGTCCCAGCTCTGACTGGGGAGTATGGGTTAGAGGGCAGGGCATCCTGCAAACCAGAATGAGAAGACAGCTTCTTGGAGCTTGTGCTACAAGCTGGGATTATTCAGCTGGAATTTTCAGGTACTAGGCCTCAAGTGATAGGGAGGAGTGGGCTCCTGGGAATCCCATGAAGGAGTGGTATTGTGTCTGGGCTCTGAATGTTGATAAGCAGATTTAGTTTGGGGAAGAACATTCCCCAATGAGGCAACAGCTTTCCCAAAGGTGTGCAGCCAGGCCAGGAAATGGTGAGTGAGAGGCCAGGCACTGCCAGGCTACAGAGATAGTGGGAGGTGGGGCGGGAGATGAAATGAACATCCACTGTGGTCACCAGACTGGGTAAGTCTTTGGGGGATGAGTGTGGGTGTGACGTGGTAGAAGCACATGGTCTGACAGTCGGTAGTGGCAGATGAAGGGTACATCAGAGATGTAAAAGGAGAACAGTCCAGGATGCTAATCTAGGCCGATGGCTGATGAGCTGAAAGAAGGCAGGTGAAGATAGGGTATGAAGAAATGGAACCACATGTGGCGACACTTAGCTGGTCGAGGAGGATGGAGAGAGGAAGGAGCATGGTTTCTGGCTTGTGGATCTCAGAGGAGTGTAGAGTCACTGCAGGGCCCAGGAGATGGATGCAGGGTGCTGATCTGGAGGAGGAAAGGGTGAGTTCACACTGGGGAAGGTTGAGTTTGATCCATTAGCAAATCTTGTGAGATGATGTGTGAAATAGCAGCCTATTCCTTGCTACAGAGTTGGAGACAAATCAACCACAGCCTGAAGGAAAATGACAGAACATATGACGAAAGAAACAGAAATAGGGGGCCTGAGACCAGGTGGCTGAATTAGACTGGGCACAAGACACTGATGCTGAGGTTTCCTGGTCAACCTGGGAGAGGACAGGCCATATCCACCATGTCTCTTAAATGCCCCCCAATGCTACACAGAATGCCTGGAAACCAAGGATGAGAAAGCCCGATTCTGTATCCCAAGCCCAAGCTGTGTGGCCTTTTCGAAGTCACTCAACCTCTCAGCTCAGTTTTCTCATCTATAAAATGGGGTGATAACAATAGCACTTATCTCTTTAGAGGTGCCATGAGGATTAAATGGATAGTGCATATGAAACCTTTAGCGTGGTGTAATAGTAAGTGCTCTGTAACTGTAGCAGGAGAGAAAGTTGAAGGAGAAAAGTTAAGCGGGGTACATGATGTGATGGATAGATTCTATTCACCACAGATCCCTAAAATGTTGACAGACTGCCTCTGATCCCAGCCATGGAACCTGGCAGTCAGGACAGCATCATGAGATCGGGATCCAGCACCACCTGAGTTACTGCTCTGAAGTGAACATAGCACTAAGGGCTCTTCTGATCAGCTCAGTGTCTTGCGGTGGTGGTGAATGGAGCTCTATGGGAAGGGTGGGGCAGTGACACAGAGCAGTTCACACGCCGTGCCTGTCAGCAGATGCCAGGCCTGGGACAGTTTTCCCTTGTTTGAGCAACATTAAAAGGAAGGTTCCAAGGAATGACTTCACAGCTCCAGGAAAATAACATTTACCTGGAGGACTTAGAGAAAAAGCAGATTTCCAGAAATGCAAAATCATTTGTAGGCAAGATAAGGATGTTTTAGAGAACAGAGGAAAGAAGGCTGTAATTTATGTAGTGAGAGCAAAAAGCCTCAGGGAAACATGGCTTCTGGGGGATAAAAGCCAGCAGTGAAAGTCCCAAATGAGAGAGCTGAAGGTTTTGTCCACCTACTTATAGTTGCCTCGGTGGAGGAAGACATCCATTAAAATCAAATACCGGGCAGGAGTGTGCCTGCTCCTAACAACAGCCTTGTTAGTACCCCAAGAATGACAGAAACTGAATCACTTAGCACTGAGCTGAAGCCTCCTGCTACCTCCATCTCCAATTCTAACTCTATTTCTACCTTCCACACACTAGTGGAGACTTACCAGGCGGAAGAGGATGCCTAGAGATATTAACTTTTCCCTTTTTACAACTTAGTTTGAGAGGTCCTGATTGGAAGCCAATAGTGATACTGTTGGTGGGAATGAAACCCTTTAATGGAGTCACAGGAAAGCATTCCAGGGACCCAAGTATGAAGATTGGGCTTAGTGGTAAGGTTTACCGAAGCTGTGGCAGACACAAAGCACTGTCCCAGGTTCAGCTTCGGTGTCTCATCTCTATCCAGCCTTGTCTTCATCGGGCCCACAAATAGGGTCAGTGTCCAGACCTTTGCCCATTGTTTCAGGCCATGTCTCAGTCCCCATCCTGGCTTAGCTTCTATTCCTGGCTGTGCTCTGGCTGGTGCTGTCCCTGGGATTGGCACTTGAAACCTGCGTGGTCTCCCATAGCTCCAGGCAGCTGCTAGGGCCACATGGATGCTCTGAGAGAGAACATGCAAACAAATAGACAGTATGTTGCGGCGGTGGCAGAGACAGGAGAGAGAGAGAGAGAGAGAGAGAGAGAGAGAGAGAGAGAGAGAGAG
>JAAGEH010000021.1:4833939-4848728 GCA_011751065.1 Lasiurus cinereus
TCCCCCTCTTCTCTGCTCTAGCACAGGATGACTCACACTCAGAGTTTTTCTGCCAAGCAAAGCCACTGGTTGATTATCTGAAACAGGGGTCAGTCTATTGATCACTGTGGGTATATAAATTCAAATTAAATATCTGGTGGGCTAGTGTATTAGAAAACGTTGGAACATCTATGCAATGGAATACTATGCCACAGTAAAAAAGGAAGGAACTCCTACCATTTGCAACAGCATGGATGGGCCTGGGGAGCATTATGCTAAGTGAAATAAGTCAGCCAGAGAAAGAGAAATATCACATGATCTCACTCATTTGTGGATTATAATGAACAACATAAATTGATAACAAAAGCAGATCTAGAGACAGAGAAGCATCAATCAGATGCTCAAACCTCAAAGGGAAAGTAGGGGAGGGTGGAGATAAGGGGGAGAGATCAACAAAAGGATTTGTACGCATGCATATAATCATAAAAGATGGACACAAACAATAGGGGATGAGGGTGAGGGAACAGTGGGGGGCATAAAGACACATTTGTAATACCTTAATAAATAATAATTAAAAAAATATCTGATGAGCTATTTTAAGTACTTACCTCTGCACTACCTAGAGCCAGAACATCTTGGATTTGAAGAATCTTAATGGTCACAGTGCAGGGGCTCAGAGCATAATATATGGCTCTACAATGCATTTCCCACTTCACTTGTTTTTTTCTGAGAAGCTCCTTTTCACAATGACTAAGTCTGTGAAGATTAAAATCTTTTCTAATTGGCATCCATATGATAACAGTCTTTGAAAACAAATATACAGCAAGAAAAATTTTCATCAGATAGGAGTGTGTGCAGCCAGGTGTGTGTGTGTGTGCTTGTTAATATGGAGATACTCATGCTTTCATGTATGTTACTGAATGGGGACAAAGGATAAGAAATGAAAAGGAATGAAATGAAAGGTTTGTTTTCTTTTGGAATTTAAGAAAAATACCCAATGAAAGAGAATTTTTCTTTTTGTTTTTCCTCAGGCAGCTGGAAAAAAAAAAAGCAAAGCAAAGCAAAGCAAAAGACCATAAACTTTAAGCACTCAAGTTCCTGTGTTAAGGGGAAGATTCAAATATTGTCCAAATCCTATATGGCTGCAAGGCTTCTACATCTTATTTAAGGAGGTACAATATTAACTCACAGTAGGTTGTAAAAGTTAAGGAGGTGTATAGTAATTTCTAGAGCAATCACTAAAAATATTGCAGTGAGGCATTGCTAAAAAGTCCATAGATGATTTGAAATGGAATTCCAAGCACATCAAATAAATAGCAATAAAAGTTGAGGATAATATATTTGGAGACAACACACACACACACACACACACACACACACACACACACACACCAGACCTGAGTTGAATGCTGAAAGAAAATTATGTAGAAGCTAAAAGAAAAATGAAAACAAAATGGGAACATTCCATAACTCTTCTAAAAAATTAAAGAATTCAGCTTGCAGAATACTGATAAAAATCTTTCTGAAATAACCCTTATCTAAGTAAGATACTTAAATATCAACTAAATAAGACAATTTAAAAGTAAATACTTATATTGTCAGAGAAATATAACCATGAAGTCAGTAACCTAGAGATTAAAGAAATGGAAGAAGAATTAAGAAATGGAGAAGAGCAATTATAGCATCGCAGGACTACTGAATTATTAGAATTGACATTGTCAAAAATAGAACTGTATATAGAAATTAAAAGGATAATAAAGGAATAGTATAAACAACTCTATGCTTACAAATTTGATAAGTTGGGATGAAATGTATCGATTCCTTAAAAAACACAACCTGTCAGAACTCACAGAAAAATCTGAATAGGCCTATATCTATTTAAAAGATCATAACTTTTCTAATGAGTAAGCAACAGATACAAATATGTTCACTGGTAAATTCTACCAAAGATTAAAATTTAAGGAAGATATTATAGCAGTCTCTACAATCTGTTTCAGAGGGTTGAAGCAGAGGGCATACTTTCTAACTGATTCTATAAATCCAAAATTATTAATACCAGGCAAAAATAATGCAAGAAAAGAAAAGAGATTAATAGCTGTCAGAGGAGATAGGAGTTGGGAGATTGGGTGTAAAAGGAGAAGGGAGTAAGAAAAAAACAACAACAACCCACAAACTCATAGACACAGACAACAGTATGGTGATTACCAGTGGCAAAGAGGGGTTGGGAGCAATAGAGGGGGTTAGGGTGAATAATGATGATGAAAAGAAACTTGACTTGGGGGTAATGAACACAAAATACAATATACTACAGATACATATTATAGAATTGTAAATCTGAAACCTATATACTTTTATTTTTTAATTATTATTAATTTTTTAATTAAATCTTTATTATTCAGGTTATTACATTTGTTTCTCCTTTTTCCCCTCCATAGCTCTCCTCCACCTATCTCCCACCCTTCCCTCTACCTGTACCTCCCTCCCGTTGACCTCATCCATAGGTGTATGATTTTTGTCCAGTCTCTCCCTGTACACCCTTCACCCCTTTCCCCCTGAGAGTTATCAGTTCACTCCCTTTCTATAATCTTGATTCTATTATATTCACCAATTTATTCTGTTGATCAAATTTTTAATTCACTTAATTTTCAGATTCACTTGTTGATAGATAGGTATTTGTTGTTCATAATTTTTTGTCTTTTACCTTTTTCTTCTTCCTCTTCTAAAAGAGTACCTTTCAGCATTTCATATAATTCTGGTTTGGAGTTGATGAACTCCTTTAGCTTTTTCTTATCTGTGAAGCTCTTTATCTGCCCTTCAATTCTGAATGATAGCTTTGCTGGATAGAATATTCTTGGTTGTAGGTTCTTGCTATTCATCACGTTGAATATTTCTTGCCACTCTCATCTGGCCTGCACGGTTTCTGTTGAGAAATCAGCTGACAATTGTATGGGTGCTCCCTTGTAGGTTATGAACTGTTTTTGTCTTGCTGTTTTTAAGATTCTCTCTTTGTCTTTTGCTCTTGGTATTTTAATGATGACGTGTCTTGGTGTAGTCCTCTTTGGATTCCTTTTATATGAGGTTCTGTGTGCTTCCTGGACTTGTAAGTCTATTTCTTTCACCAGATGTGGGAAGTTTTCAGTCATTATTTCTTTAAATAGGTTTTCAGTATCTTGCTCTCTCTCTTCTTCTGGCACCCCCACAATTATGATGTTGGTACGCTTGAAGCTGTCCTAGAGGCTCCTTACATTATTTTCACATTTTTGGATTCTTTTCTCTTCTTGCTTTTCCAGTTGAGTGTTTTCTGGTTCTTTATATTTCAAAGTTTTGACTTGATTCTTGCCTTCCTCTAGTCTGCTGTTAGGTCTCTGTATAATATTTTTTATTTCAGTCAGTGTATGTTTAATTTCTAGTTTTCCATCTCTAGTTGGTCCGTTTTCATCTCCTCTTGGGTCTTGCTAACTTTATCCAACTTTTTAGGATATTCTTGAAAAACTTTATAAACTTGGTTTTTTTTTTTAAATTAATTTTTATTAATTTTTTATACATATCTCCCCATTGCCCCCCCTCCCTCCCAGGCGTACCCCGACCCCCCAGTGTCTGTGATCATTGGTTATGTTTATAAGCATGCATACAAGTCCTTTGATTGATCACTTATTTACCTCACCTAACTTTAATCTTTCTGCTATAATTTCACAGTCTGTTTGATGCTTTATGATTTTTGTCCTCCTGAGAATTATCAGTCTACTCCCTTTCTGTGCTCCTGATTCTATTATATTCACCAGTTTATTCTGTTGATCAGATTTTTAATTCACTTAATTTTTAGATTCACTTGTTGACAGATGTGTATTTGTTGTTCATAATTTTTTGTCTTTTACCTTTTTCTTCTTCCTCTTCTAAAAGGGTACCTTTCAGCATTTCATATAATACTGGTTTGGAGTTGATGAACTCCTTTAGCTTTTTCTTCTCTGTGAAGGTCTTTATCTGCCCTTCAATTCTGAATGATAGCTTTGCTGGATAGATTATTCTTGGTTGTAGGTTCTTGTTGTTCATCACGTTGAATATTTCTTGCCACTCCCGTCTGGCCTGCATCGTTTCTGTTGAGAAATCAGCTGACAGTCGTATGGGTGCTCCCTTGTAGGTAATAAACTGTTTTTCTCTTGCTGCTTTTAATATTCTCTCTTTGTCTTTTGCTCTTGGCATTTTAATTATGATGTGTCTTGGTGTAGTCCTCTTTGGGTTCCTTTTCTTTGGGGTTCTGTGTGCTTCCTCGACTTGTAAGTCTATTTCTTTTACCAGATGTGGGAAGTTTTCAGTCATTATTTCTTTAAACAGGTTTTCAGTATCTTGCTCTCTCTCTTCTTCTGGCACCCCCACAATTCTGATGTTGGTATGCTTGAAGCTGTCCCAGAGGCTCCTTACATTATCTTCACATTTTTGGATTCTTTTCTCTTCTTGCTTTTCCAGTTGAATGTTTTCTGCTTCTTTATATTTCAAATTTTTGACTTGATCCTTGCCTTTCTCTAGTCTGCTGTTAGTACTCTGCGTAATAGTATTCATTTCAGTCAGTGTATTTATTATCTTCTCTTGGGTCTCACTAAATTTATCCATCTTTTCTAGCATATTCTTGCAAAACCTTATAAGCGTGGTTTTGAACTCTATATCCAGTCGTTTTTTTTCCTCCATTTCTTTTGCTTGTAATCCCTTCCCTTGTCTCGGCATTTTCACTGTGCCGGGGAAACTTCTGTGCTGGATTCAGCCGCAGAAGCCTCTGCTGAGCTTGGGAGGGGTGGAGTCTCAGGGCTTAAGGGACCGCCTTGCCTTCCAGTCGGCCCCACCCTCCACGGCCCCTGAGTCTCCCGTGACTGGGTAATGGCTGGAGCGGTCCTTGTGCGCGCGCACCCGCAGCGCCTCCAACCGCTGCCTTTCCGGCTCCCCTGCGAACCAGGACCACACGAGTCTAGGTCCCCAGGGTTTCGCCCAAAACAGGGGCCCAGTGGACTCAGAAGTGGCGCAGTTGGGAGGGTCTGTCTCCCGCCCACTCGCGAAAGCCAGCGGCACAATCAGCAATCCGTCCTCCGCGTGGTGCCGTGCGCGACCAGACCTCCGATCCTTTGCAGCTCCCCCAAATTTCCGTGCACTTCTCCCTTTTCACAGTCCAAACTCCCCCCGTATGAGTTTCGGCTGGATCTGGGGTTTAGTGTCGTAAGAGAAGGGGTTCAATGCCGTTGGGAGTCTCCGTTTCCCTCCCGCCAGAGAAAGCCAGCCAAGTACTCCGGCACCCGCTCTCTCAGCGCGCTCGTCTCCGTACCTCAGCTTTTTGCAGCTCCTCTGGGTCTCCGTGAGCCCCTCTCTTTCCCTCTAGTTGTAGAACTTCCACTCAGCCAGCTTTCCTGTGGTTCTGGATGATGTCCGTTCTGTCTTTTAGTTGTAGTTTTGAAATTGTTGTGCGAGGCAGCAGTATAGGTGTTTACCTATGCCGCCATCTTGGATTCTCTCCATAAACTTGGTTTTGAACTGTATATCCAGTCATTTGTTTTCCTCCATTTCTTATGTTTGTGATCTGTTCCTTTGTCTCTGCATTTTCACTATGCCGGGAGAACTTCTGTGTTGGATTCAGTCTTATGATTCCAGACTTGAAAAACTGCAAAAGCCTCTCTGTTGAGCTTGGGATGGGCGGAGTCTCAGGTCTTAAGGGGACTGCCTTGCCTTCCAGTCTGCCCCACCCTCCATGGCCCCTGAGTGTCACGTGACTGGGTAATCGCTGGAGTAGTCCCTGTGCGCAGGCACTCTCTTGCAGTGCCTCTAGACTACTGCCCCTTCGGCTCCCCTGTGCTCCGGGACCACACGAGTCTGGGTCCCCAGGAGTTAGAAGTGGCACAGTTTGGAGGGTCTGTCTCCTGCCCACTCATGAAAGCCAGTGGCACAATCAGTAGTCGGTCTCTGTGCGCAGTGCTGTGTGAGTCAGCAGACTTCTGATCTCTTGCGACTCCGCTAAATTTCCGTGCAGTTCTCCCTTTTCACAGTCCAAACTCCTCTCATATGAGTTTCAGCTGGATCTGGGGTTTAGTGTTGTAGGATAAGGGATTCCATGCCATTGAGAGTCTCCATCTCCCTCCCGCCAGAGAAAGCCAGCCAGGTTCTCCGGCACCCACTCTCTCCATGCGCATGTCTCTGTACCTCAGCTTTTTGCAGCTCCTATGGGTCTCTGTGAGCCCCTCTCTTTCCTTCTAGTTGTAGAATATCCACTCAGCCAGCTTTCCTGTGGTTCTGGATGATGTCCGTTCTGTCTTTTAGTTGTAGTTTTGAAATTGTTGTGCGAAGTAGCAGTGTAGTTGTTTACCTATGCAGCCATCTTGGATTCTCCTGAAAATTATATAATTTTATTAACCAATGTCATCCCAATAAAGTTAATAAAAAATTCAAAAAAGAAAACTACAGACCAATATCTTTCATGAGCAAAAATGCAAAAATTCTCAACAAAATATTAACAAATCAAATCCAAAAAAGTATAAGAAGAAATGTACACTGAATGACTAAGTAAAATTTATCCCAGGTACACAAGTTGGTTCAAAATCAATTCATATAATGCATCACATCAACAGACTTAAAAAAATCACATGATCATATCAATAGATGCAGAAAAAGTGATTGATAAAATCCAACACCCATTTGTGGAAAAAAAAACAAAAAACCTCTCAGTAGGGAGAAACCAAGATGGTGGCATAGGTGAACACATAAACTGCTGCCTCTCACAACAATTTCAAAATTACAACTAAAAGACAGAAAGGATATCATCAAGAACCACAGGAAAGTTGGCTGAGTGGAAATTCTACAACTAGAAGGAAAGAGGGGCTCACGGAGACTCAGAAGAGCTGCAAAAAGCTGAGGTACAGAGATGCACACATGGAGAAAGTGGGCAGCAAAGTGCCTGGATTGCTTCCTCTGGCGGGAGGGAGACAGAGATTCCTAACTGCATTGAACCCCTTATTCTATGGCACTGAACCCCAGGTCCGGGAGAGACTCACACAGGGGGAGTCGGGACTGTGAAAATGGAGGAGTGCTCGGAATTTTAGGGGATCTGTGAAAGCGCAGAAGTCTGGGGGTGTGCACACCACTGTGCGCAGAAGATGGACTGCTGAATGTGCTGCTGGCTTTCTCTAGTGGGCTGGAGACAAAGCTGCCCAACTGCACAACTTCTAACTGCACTGAACCCCAGTTTCGGGCGAGACCCTGGGAATCCAGATGTTTATGGGTCCCGGAGTGCAGGGGAGCCATAAAGGCAGAGGTCTAGAGGTACGCGCACGTGTGTGCACAGAGAGGCTACAACAATTACAGAGAGACACTTGAGATCCAGGGGCCACCTAGGGCAGGCTGACTGGAAGCCAAGGCAGCCTACTAAGCCCTGAGACTCCACCCCATTCAAGCTCAACAGAGAGGCTTTTGCAGTTTTGCAAGTCTTGTATCATAAGGCTGATTCCAACACAGAAGTTCTCCTGGCATAGTGAAAATGCAGAGACAAAGGAACAGATCACAAAAAAGAAAAGGAGGAAAACAAATGACTGGATATAGAGTGCAAAACCACGGTTATATGGTTTTTCAAGAATTTCCTAGAACAGATGGATAAATTTAGCAAGACCCAAGAAGAGACGAAAAAGGACAAAATAGAAATTAAACATACACTGACTAAAATAAAAAATATTGTACAGAGAATTAATAGCAGACTAGAGGAAGGTAAGATTCAAGTCAAAAATTTGAAATATAAAAAAGCAGAAAACACTCAACTGGAAAAGCATAAGAAAAAAAATCCAAAAATGTGAAGATAGTGTAAGGCGCCTCTGGGACAACTTCAAGCATACCAACATCAGAATTATGGGGGTGCCAGAAGAAGAGAGAGAGCAAGATACTGAAAACCTATTTAAAGAAATAATGATTGAAAACTTTCCATATCTGGTGAAAGAAATAGACTTACAAGTCGAGGAAGCACACAGAACCCCAAATAAAAGGAATTCAAAGAGGACCACACCAAGACACATCATAATTAAAACACCAGGAGTAAAAGACAAACAGAGAATATTAAAAGCAGTAAGAGAAAAACAGTTAATTTCCTACAAGGGAGCATCCATCCAATTGCCAGCTGATTTCTCATTAGAAACTATGCAGGCCAGATTGGAGTGGCAAGTAATATTCAAAGTGAAGAATACCAAGAACCTATAACCAAGATTACTGTACCCAGCAAAGCTATCAATCAGAATTGAAGGGCAGATAAAGAGCTTCACAGATAAGAAAAAGCTAAAGGAATTCATCATCATAAAACCAGTATTATATGAAATGCTGAAAGGTATTCTTTAAGAAGAGGAAGAAAAAGAAAAAGGTAAGGATAAAAATTATGAACAACAAATACATATCTGTCAACAAGTAAATCTAAAAATTAAGTGAATTAAAAATCTGGTGAACAGAATAAACTAGTGAATATAATAGAATCAGGGGTATAGAAAGGGTGTGGACTGACAATTCCCTGCGGTAAAGGGGTGAGGGAGGTACAGGGAGAGATTGGACAAAAATCATATACCTATGGATGAGGACAATGCCGGGGAGGTAAGGGTAGAGAGAGGGGTGGGAGCCAGGTGGAGGGGAGCTATGTGGGGAAAAAAGAGAAACAAATGTGATAAACTGAAGAATAAAGATTTATTAAATAATAAAAAAACCTCTCAGGTAAACTAAGAATAGAGGGAAACTTTCTCAATTTGATAATGACTATCTACCAAAAACCCTACAGCTAACATTATACTTAATGAGGAGAATTCAAAGCCTTTGCATTATGATCAGGTGTAAGTAAAGAATGTCTTTTCCCACTCTTTTCCAACATCACATTGCAAGTCCCTGCTAATGCAGAAAGGCAAGTTAAGAAAATAAAATGTACATGGGAGAAACCAAGATGGTGGCATTGGTGAACACCTAAACTGCTGCCTCTCATGCAATTTCAAAACTACAGCTAAAATACAGAATGGACATCATCCAGAACCACAGGAAAGCTGGCTGAGTGGACATTCTACAACTAGAAGAAAAGAGAGGGGCTCACGGAGACTCAAAGGAGCTATAAAAAGCTGAGGTACAGAGAAACATGTGTGGAAAGGATGGGCGGTTGAGAGCCTGGTTGGCTTCCTCTAGTAGGAGGGAGATGGAAACTCCCGACTGTACTGAATTACAGTTCTGACTGCACTTAACCCCAGTTTTGGGCGAGACCCTGGGGACCCAGACTCATACAGGTCCTCAGAGCTCACAGAAACTCAGGGAGCTGCAAAAGGCAGAGGTCTGGAGGTGCGTGAGTGCAAATGCACACCAGAAGGCTGCAGCGATTACCGAGGGACACTGGGCAGGGCTGATGGGAAGCCAAGGCTGTCTTTTTAGCTCAGAGACTCTGTCCCATCCAAGTTGAGCACAGAGACTTTTGTAATTTTGCAAATCTTGTCTTGTAAGGATGACTCTAGCACAGAAGTTCTCCCAGTGTAGACACAACTGATCCTCACAGCCAACTGGCCTGGAGGTGAATCTCTTCCTCCCTTTCTACTCACTCTCCCCCCCTCCCATGATACCAACAACAATTAAGACTTAACTACAGCAAGGCTGTACACACAGTCCACAGAGGGGTGCACCAAGAATGTTCACCTCAGGTAACTGGGGAGGCGAAGCTACTGGGCCATATAGAACAACTAGCACACAAAACTACTCTACCAATTCAGGGAAGCAGCAAAATGCAGAGACAAAGGAATAGATCACAAATGAAAGAAATGGAGAAAAACAAAAAACTGGATATAGAGTTTAAAACCATGGTTATAAGGTTTTTCAAGAATTTTCTAGAAAAAGTCAATAAATTTAACAAGATCCTTGAGGATATGAAAAAGAACCAACTAGAAATAAACATACACTGACAGAAATAAAAAATATTGTACAGAGACCTAACAGCAGACTAGAGAATTGCAAGAATCAAGTCAAAGATTTGAAATACAAAGAAGCAGAAAACACTCAACTGGAAAAGCATAAGAAAAAAGATAGTTTAAGGAGCCTCTGGGACAACTTCAAGCTATCAACATCAGAATTATGGGGGTGCCAGAAGAAGAGAGAGAGCAAGATACTGAAAACCTATTTGAAGAAATAATGACTGAAAACTTCCCCCACCTGGTGAAAGAAGTAGACTTACAAGTCCAGGAAGCACACAGAACTCCAAACAAAAGGAATCCAAAGAGGACCACACCAAGGCACATCATAATAAAATACCAAGAGCAAAAGACAAAGAGAGAATATTAAAAACAGCAAGAGAAAAACAGTTAATTGGGAGCATCCATACAATTGTCAGCTGATTTCTCATCAGAAACTATGCAGGCCAGATGGGAGTAGCAAGAAATATTCAAAGTGATGAATAGCAAGAATCTGCAACCAAAATTACTCTACCCAGCAAAGCTATCATTCAGAATTGAAGAGCAGATAAAGAGCTTCACAGAGAAGAAAAATCTAAAGGAGTTCATGAACTCCAAACCAGTATTATATGAAATGCTAAAAGCTACTCTTTAAGAAAAGGAAGAAGAAGAAAATGGTAAAGGTAAAAATTATGAAAACAACAAACACATATCTATCAACAACTGACTCTAAAAATCAAGTGAATTAAAAATCTGATGAATAGAATAATCTGGTGAATATAATAGATTCAGGGGCAAAGAAAGGGAATGGACTGACAATTCTTAGGGGGAAACGGGTGACGGGGTACAGGAGGAGACTGGACAAAAATTGTATATCTATGGATGAGGACAATGTGGCGGAGGTAAGTGCAGAGGGTGGGATGGGAACTGGGTAGAGGGGAGATATGGGAGGAAAAAAGAGGAACAATTGTGATTTTCTGAACAATAAAGATTTATTAAATAAAAAAGAAAATAAAATGTACACAGATCTGGAATGGAGATATAAACTTTCTACATGACATAATAGTCTATGTAGAAAATCTGAAAGAATCCATAAAAAACCTCTTGGAACTAATAAGTGATTATAGCCTGGTTTCAAGATACAGCACAAGGTTATTATACATAAGTCAATTATTTTAGTATAAACCAGCAATGATCATGTAAAATTAGAAATTAAAAACACACCATTATTTATATCAGCATCCCCCCAAATAAAATAGTTAGGTGATAAATATAACATAATATGTACAAGATCTCTCTGAGGAAAACTATAAAACTGATGAAAGAAATTCAAGAAGTAAGTAAATGGAGAGATATTACATATTCATGGATTGGAGAGCTCTCTATTGTCAAAATGTCAGCTCTTCCCAACTTGATCTATAAATTCAATACAATCTCAATAAAGTCCCAACAAGATGTTTTATGGAGACTGATTTTAAAGTTTATACAGAGAGGCAAAAGACCCAGAAAAGCCAATTCAAATTGATGGACAAGAAAATTAGAGAACTGATCATACCTGGCATCAAGATTTACTTATTAGGTGTAAAGGTAGGTAAGTGAGAGCGTGTGGTTCTGATGATTGAATCGACAAATAGATCATTTGAACAGACTAGAGAGCCAGAAATAGATCCTCATAAATATAGTAAGTTGATCTTGAACAAAAGAGCAAAGGTAATACCATGGAGCAAAGATATTTTCACCAACAAATGATGCTAAAACAACACCCAAAAAAGTGACTCTAGACACAGAACTTACACCCTTTACAAAAACTAACTAAAAATGCACCACAGATCTAAATGTAAAATACAAACTTTACAACTCTTAGAGGATAATATAGGTAAAAATCTAGATGATATTGAGTATGGTGATGCCTATTTTTATATAATACTATACACAATTCATGAAAGGAACTATTGGTAAGCTAGAATTAATTAAAATTAAAAACCTGTTCTGTGAAAGGTAATATTAAAAAATTAGAAGAGAATCCATGGACTGGGAGAAAATAGCTGGAAAAGACACATCCACCAAAGGATGTATCTTTGTTATTCAAAGATACAAAGATCTTGTATGTTATCCAACATATAAAAAGAACTCTTGAGAGAATCCAAGATGGCGGCATAGGTAAACACACTGCTGCTTCGCAAAACAATTTCAAAATTACAACTAAAAGACAGAACGGACATCATCCAGAACCACAGGAAAGCTGGCTGAGTGGAAGTTCTACAGCTAGAAGGAAAGAGAGGGGCTCACAGAAACCCAGAGGAGCTGCAAAAAGCTGAGGTACGGAGACGCAGGCACTGAGAGAGTGGGTGCCAGAGTACCTGGCTGGCTTTCTCTGGAGGGAGGGAGATGGAGACTCCCAACGGCATTGAACCCATTATCTTATGACACTAAACCCCAGATCCTGCCAAAACTCATACGGGGGGAGTTTGGAGTGTGAAAAGGGAGAGGTGCACGGAAATTTAGGGGAGTAGCAAAAGATCAGAGGGTTGGTGGTGCGCACGGCACTGCGCAGAGGACAGATTGTTGATTGTGCCGCTGGCTTTCGGGAGTGGGCAGCAGACAGACCCTCCCAACTGTGCCACTTCTGACTCCACTAAGCCCCTGTACCAGGTGAAACCCTAGAGACCTAGACTCGTGTGGTCCTGGTGCGCAGGGGAGCTGGAAAGGCAGTGGTGTAGAGGCACTGCAGGTGCGTGTGCACAAGGATTGCTCCAGTGATTATTCAGTCATGTGAGACTCAGGGACCGTGGAAGCCAGGGCCGACTGGAAGGCAAGGCGGTCCCTTAAGCCCTGAGACTCCACCCATCCCAAGCTCAAGAGAGGCTTCTTTGGTTTTGCAAGTCTGGTATAAGGCTGAATCCAACACAGAAGTTCTCCCGGCATAGTGAAAATGCCCAGACAAGGGAAGGGATCACAAACAAAAGAAATGGAGGAAAACCAATGACTGGATATAGAGTTCAAAACAACGCTTATAAGGTTTTTCAAGAATATGCTAGAAAAGATGGATAAATTTATCAAGTCCCAAGAGGAGATGCAAAAGGACCAACTAGAGATGCAAAAGATCCAACTAGAGATGATGGATAAATTTAGCGAGTCCCAAGAGGAGATGAAAAATAACCAACTAGAGACACTGACTGAAATAAAAAATATTATACAGAGTCCTAACAGCCGACTAGAGGAAGTCAAGAATCAAGTCAAAAAATTTTTTAATTAATTTTTTATACATATCTCCCCATTGCCCCCCCTCCCTCCCAGGCATACCGCAATCCCCCAGTGTCTATGTTCATTGGTTATGCTTATATGCATGCCTACAAGTCCTTTGATTGATCTCTTATCTACCTCACCTAACTTTAATCTTCCTGCTGTAATTTCACAGTCTGTTTGAAGCTTTACTATCTCTGTATCTATCCTTTTGTTCATCAGTTTATAATGTTCTTTATTATCCCCCAGTGAGTGTGATCATGTGATGCTTCTCCTTCATTGACTGGCTTATTTCACTAAGCATAAGGCTCTCCAGTTCCAACCAGGTTGCTGCAAATGGTAAGAATTCCTTCTTTTTAATGGCACAATAGAATTCCATTGTGTAGATGTACCACAGTTTTCTGATCCACTCATCTGCTGACGGGCACCTAGGCTGTTTCCAAATTGTAGCTATTGTAAATTGTTCTGCTATGAACATAGGGGTGCATAAATCCTTTCTGATTGCTGTTTGTAATTTCTTAGGATAAATTCCTAAGAGTGGGATTACAGGGTCAAATGGGAGATCCATTTTTAGTTTTTTGAGGAAACTCCATACTGTTCTCCACAGTGGCTGCACCAGTCTGCATTCCCACCAACAGTGCACAAGGGTTCCTTTTACTCAGCATCCTCGCCAACACTTGTCGTTTGTTTATTTGTTGATGATTGCCATTCTGACAGGTGTAAGATGGTATCGCATTGTTGTTTTGATTTGCATGTCTTGGATGATTAATGACTTTGAACACGTTTTCATGTGTCTCTTGGCCTTCCTTCTGTCGTCTTTTGAAAAGGTGCTATTTAGGTCCGTTGCCCATTTTTTTATTGGATCCTTCATCTTCCTTTTATTAAGTTGTATAAGTTGGCTGTAGATTTTGGAGATTAAACCTTTACAGTGATAACATTTGCAAATATGTCCTCCCATACAGTGATCTTTCTTGTTGTTTTGTTGATGGTTTCTTTTGCTGTGCAAAAGCTTTTTATTTTGATGTAGTCCCATTTGTTTATTTTTTCTTTAGCTTCCATTGCCTTTGGAGCAGTATCAGTGAAGAAGTTCTTTCGGCATATATCTGAGATGGTGCTGCCTGTGGATTCCTCTAGTATTCTTATGGTTTCCTTTCTAATGTTTAAATCCTGTATCCATTTTGAGTTTGTTTTTGTATTTGGTGTAAGTTGGTGGTTCAGTTTCAATTTTTTGCATGTATCTGTCCAATTTTCCCAACACCATTTATTGAAGAGGCTATCTTGGCTCCATTGAATGTTCATGCCTCCTTTGTCAAATATTAGTTGAGCATAGTGGTTTGGGTGGATATCTGGGTTCTCTATTCTATTCCATTGGTCTATATGTCTGTTCTTGTGCCAGTACCAGGCGGTTTTGAGAACAGTTGCTTTGTAGTATAGCTTGAAATCTGGTATTGAGATCCCACCTACTTTATTCTTCCTTCTCAGAATTGCTGTAGCTATCCGTGGTCTTTTTTTGTTCCAGATGAATCTATGAAGAATTCTTTCTAGGTCTGTAAAATATGTCGTTGGTATTTTAATGGGTAGTGCATTGAATTTGTAGATTGCTTTGGGTAGTATGGACATTTTAATGATGTTGATTCTCCCAATCCATGAGCA
>JAAGEH010000021.1:4848738-4860607 GCA_011751065.1 Lasiurus cinereus
AACAGGAGAGGTGAGAGTGGGCATCCCTGTCTTGTTCCTGTTCTTAGGGGAAATGGTTTTAGTTTTTGCCCATTGAGTATGATGTTAGCTGTGGGTTTATCATATATGGCTTTTATGATGATGAGGTATGATCCTTCTATTCCCACTTTGCTGAGAGTTATTATCAAGAAAGGGTGTTGGATTTTATCAAATGCTTTTTCTCCATCAATTGATATGACTATGTGATTTTTATCTCTCAATTTGTTTATGTGATGTATCACATTTATTGATTTGCAGATATTGTACCATCCCTGCATTCCTGGGATGAATCCTGCTTGGTCATGGTGTATAATCTTTCTGCTGTACTGCTGGATCCGGTTTGCTAGAATTTTGTTGAGGATTTTGGTATCTATGTTCATGAGAGATATTGGCCTATAATTTCTTTCATTGTGTTGTCTTTATCTGGTTTTGGTATTAGGGTGATGCTGGCTTCATAGAAGGTGTTTGGAAGTGTTCCTTCTTCCTGAATGTTTTTGAATTGTCTGAGGAGGATAGGTTTTAATTCTTCCTTGAGTGTTTGGAAAATCTCTCCTGTGTAGCCATCTGGACCTGGGCTTTTATTTGCTGAAAGCTTTTTGATTACTGCTTCAATTTCTTCCATAGTTATTGGACTATTGAGATGTTTGGTTTCCTCCTTATTGCATTTTGGAAGGTTATATTTTTGTATATAAATGTCCATTTCTTGCAGGTTGTCCAATTTGTTGGAATAGAGTTGTTCATAGTATTTTTTAACAATCCTTTGTATTTCCACAGGATCTGTTGTTATTTCTCCTCTTTCATTTCTGATTTTGTTTATTTGGGTCTTCTCTCTTTGCTTCTAGGTGAGCCTGGCTAGGGGTCCATCAATCTTGTTTATCCTTTCAAAGAACCAGCTCTTTGTTTTGTTGATCTTTTGAATTGTTTCTTTGGTCTCCAAGTAGTTTATCTCCGCTCTGATCTTCGCTATTTCCTTCCTTCTGAGTACACTGGGCTTTTCTTGTTGCTCTCTTTCTAGCTCTTTGAGTTGTAGGTTTAGGTAATTTATTACCATTGTTTCCTGTTTTTTGCAGTAGGCTTGTAGGGCTATGAACTTCCCTCTCAAGACTGCTTTCACTGTGTCCCATAAATTTTGTATTCTTGTGTTGTCATTGTCATTTGTTGCCATGATGTTTTTTATTTCTTCCTTGATATCACTGGTTACCTAGTCGTTGTTTAATAGCATGCTGTTCAGTCTCCATGTGTTTGATTTATTTCTATTGTTTTTTATTATAGTTGATTTCCAGTTTTATGCCACAGTGGTCTGAGAAAATGCTTGATATGATTTCTATCTTCTTGAATTTGAAGAGACTTTTCTTATGATCCAACATATGATCTATCTTTGAAAATGACCCATGTGCACTGGAGAAGAATGTATGTTCTGTGGCTTTGGGGTGAAATGTTCTGAAGATGTCAATTAATTCCATCTGTTCTAGTGAGTCATGTAGGATTGATGTTTCTTTGCTGATTTTTTGTTTAGAGGATTTGTCCAGTGGTGACAGTGGGGTATTAAAGTCTCCTACTATGATTGTATTGATGTCAATCTCTCCATTAATATCCTCCAAGAGTTTTTTTATGCATTTATATGATCCGATATTGGGTGCATATAGGTTTACCAGAGTTATTTCTTCTTGTTGGATTGTTCCCTTTAGTATTATGAAGTGGCCTTCTTTATCTCTTGTTATGTCCTTCACTTTGAGATCTGATTTGTCAGATATAAGTATTGCTACCCCAGTTTTTTTTTCATTTCCATTTGCCTGAAATACCATGTTCCATCCCTTCACCCTCAATCCATGTGCATCTCTTTTCCTAAGGTGGGTTTCTTGCAGACAGCAGATATATGGATCATGTTTTCTTATCCAATAGGTTACCCTATGTCTTTTCATTGGAGCATTTAACCCATTTACATTTAAAGTTATTATTGATAAGTACTTATCTGTTGCCATTTTTAGTCCTTAGCCCCCACTTCCTTCTTCACTTCCTCTTTCTTTTTATTACAGCAGAACTTTTAACATTTCTTGCAGTGCTGTTTTGGTGGTAATATATTCCCTTAGTCCTTTTTTGTCTGTGAAGCTTCTGATTTCACCTTCAATTTTGATTGAGAGTCTTGCAGTGTATAGTATTCTTGGATTCAGACCCTTCCTTTGCATGACTTTGTATATTTCATTCCATTCCCTTCTGGCCTGACGAGTTTCTGTTGAGAAGTCAGTAGCTAGTCTTATGGGGCTTCCTTTGTAGGTAACTTTCTGTTTCTCTCTGGCTGCTTTTAAAATTCTTACTTTGTCGTCTGTGTTTGCCAATTTAATTATAATGTGTCTCGGTATCGGTTTGTTGGGGTTAATTTTGCTTGGGACTCTGTGAGCTTCTTGGATTTGTGTGGGTTTTTTCTTTTCTATATTGGGGAAATTTTCTGTCATTATTTCTTCAAACACGTTCTCTAGTCCTTGTTCAGTTTCCACTCTTTCTGGTTCCCCAATTATGCGGATGTTGTTTTGTTTCATGTTATCCCAAATTTCCCTTAGACTCTCCTCTTGCTTTTTAACTTTTTTTTCTAGAAGCTGCTGAACTTGGGTATTTTTTCCTACCGTGTCTTCTAGCTCACTGATGCGGTCCTCTGCTTCTTCTAGTCTACTTTGAATGCTTTCTATTGAGTTCTTTACAGCAGTGATGTCAGTTTTCATTTCTTCTTGATTATTCTGCATTTCTTCTTGCTGCTTCTTCACCTCCTCTAGGTTCTTCTTCATTTCCTCTTGGCTCTTACTCATATTGTCAAATTTGTCTTCCATTCTTTTCAACCACATTATGATCACTTCTCTGAACTCTTTCTCTGGTAACATTTTTTCTGGTTCTATTTCGTTTACTTCCTTTTCTGGTGAAACCTGCCTTTCTGCTTATGTGGGCTGTTTCTTTTTCTGCCCATGGTCTTTCTTCTCCTGGTGTCTGGTTATGTAGTTCTCTCTCCTACATTGATTGAAAGGCACAAACTAGAACACGACCAGGTATAGCACACAAGGCACTGAGTAGGAATGTATTCAAGATGTTAATAATCACAAATAAGGTGACCACCAATGAAGGAGAAATTAGGGGTAAATAGAGAAAGAAGAAGAGGAAAATGAGGAAAGAAGAAAAGAAAGAAATGCCAAAATCAAATTGGGAGAGTGAGAAAAAAAAGATAAATGAATGAACAATACAATACAATAAAATAAGAAAATAAAAAGGAGAATAAGGAGTAGGAAAGAGGAAGAGAAAAAAGTCAGAGAGAAAAGAAAGTATATAAGAGAGAAAAGAGGAACAAAATATAGATGTCAGGAGACAACTCCATTAGAACAGTCACTAATCCCAATAAAGGCCAGCAACCAGTACCTAGAGATTAAGGGATATTGCAAATAGCAACTGTTATCGAGGGAGGTGAGGGAAGAGGGAGGTAGAAAACAAAGCAAGCAAAAACCAAAATAAAACAAGTAGAATAAACCAAAACAATCTCACAAAAAATTTTCAAAAAATCGATATAATCACTTTATAGGCAAATAGCAACAAAAAGGACATAGAGAAAAAATAACTTTTTGGCTAGTGAAGACAAGAAGAGAGAGGTTTGTGTGGACTTGTAGTAGGGGATTTGAAATTAGATATATAAATGAGGTGAAATTTTAACCAGGTAAAGAGAAAAATAGGGAGAATCAAAAGTTGGAAAAGGGAAAGAGAAACAAGACAACAAAATGGGGAAAGTTAGGAGGAAAGTGTTGGCATAAAGGTAGAGTTGAGTTGGAGTAAAATTATGCTAAAGGAAAGATGAAAATAGAATGTAGAACTCGAATCCCGAAATAAAATAAAGAGAAAACAAAATGACACTTGTTTTTTTTTTTTCCCAAAACGGTTAGGTGCTAGTAGTAATTAATAATACTAGTTTAATACAACAATGTAATAATTATAAAGGTAAAATCAATTGAGGTGGAAAGAAAAAAAATATTCTTTTAATTAAAATATGTGAAAATGAAAAATAAAAAATTAAAAATTAAAAAAAAAGAAAAAAGAAAAAAGGAAAAATAAAAAAAAGAAGAAAAATAGAATGGTCCATCACTTCCACTATTATTCTGCTTGGCACTCCTGTTTCCCAGCAGGGAAGGCAATGCAGCTCCCTGTGTTCCCCTCTTGGTGTTTTAATCTCTTTATTCTTTTGTGGTTATGCCAGATTCAATTTGTGCGTCATTCACTGGGTGGCAGTGTTTCGGAATTGATCTCTGAGACAAAGCACAGGACCTCTCTAGGCTGTGCTCAGATCCTGCTACTCTGTGGTTCTCAAAGTCAGTTTGTGGGGGTTTTGTAGCGGGGACACTGTAGTAACTCCCAGGCTCTGCCCCAGAAAACAAACAAACAAACAAAAAAAAAAAAAACAAGTGGTTTTCCAGAGCTCTCCTCTGTCAATAGCTCAGAGGGTTTGCCTTTACACTCAGGGATCACGCCCTGACCACCTCTGTGGACCTCTCCTGAGGCAGTTTTCCCACAGCCCGGCTCCCACAGTGTTCGCGTCTCTGTTGTGCCGGAGGGTGGGGGGTAGGAGACCGCACTCTGACCCAGGCGAAATCTGACCCTTCCGTGCGCCGCGTGGATCTCCGAATCCACCGCCTTCGCGTCCCTGCCGCCTGGGAAGCCATGCTCTGGGTCCCTGGCTGCTCTGTGGGTGCCTCCGTCAGCCGCAGCTTTCAGGTCTCGGCAGACATCTACCTCCCCCTTATCTCAGGCCTAATCTGACCTGTCTGTGTGCTCTGTGGATCTCTGGTTCCGCCTCGTGTCTGCGCCATTTGGAGAGCAGAGTTCTGGGTCCCCGGTCCCTGGCTGCTCGATGGGTGCCCAGCCGAAGGCTTCAGACTGCTGCAGACATCCACCACCCACTGCAAGATGGCTCAGGCTCCGCGTTCGCACTGGTGGCTCTGGCCAACAAAAGCCCCGTGGCAGTGGGGCTGCCTGGCCGGGAGAGCCCCTTCCAGCAGTTCTCCACCTTCTCCTCTCTAATACCAAAAAATTGAAATATAAAGAAGCAGAAAACATTCAACTGGAAAAGCAAGAAGAGAAAAGAATCCAAAAATGTGAATATAATGTAAGGAGCCTCTGGGACAGCTTCAAGCATACCAACATTGGAATTGTGGGGGTGCCAGAAGAAGAGAGAGAGCAAGATTCTAAAAACCCATTTAAAAAAATAATGACTGAAAACTTCCCACATCTGGTAAAAGAAATAGACTTACAAGTCCAGGAAGCACACAGAACCCCATATAAAAGGAATCCAAAGAGGACCATACCAAGACACATCATAATTAAAATACCAAGAGCAAAAGACAAAGAGAGAATCTTAAAAACAGCAAGACAAAAACAGTTCATTACCTACAAGGGAGCACCCATACGACTGTCAGCTGATTTCTCAACAGCAACGATGCAGGCCAGATGGGAGTGGCAAGAAATATTCAACGTGATGAATAGCAAGAACCTACAACCAAGAATAATCTATCCAGAAAAGCTATCATTCAGAATTGCATGGGAGATAAAGGGCTTCACAGAGAAGAAAAAGCTAAAGGAGTTCATCAACTCCAAACCAGTATTATATGAGACGCTGAAAGGAACTCTTTTAGAAGAGGAAGAAGAAAAAGGTAAAAGCCAAAAAATTATGAACGACAAATACATATCTATCAACAAGTGAATCTAAAAATTAAGTGAATTAAAAATTTGATCAGAAAAATTTTATATTCACCAGAATAAACTGGTGAATATAATAGAATCAGGAGCACAGAAAGGGAGTGGACTGATAAATCTCAGGGGGAAAGGGGTTAGGGGTGTACAGGGAGAGACTGGACAAAAATCATACACCTATGGATGAGATCAATGGGAGGAAGGTAAGGGTAGAGGGACCGGTGGGAGCTGGGTGGACGGGTGCTATGGAGGGGAAAAAAGATAAACAAATGTAATAATCTGAATAATAAAGATTTAATTAAAAAAAGAACTCTTAAAATTCAATAATAAGAAAACAAATAACTTGATTAAAAAATGTAACAAGAACCGTAACAAATACCTCATTAAGGAAGACATACAGATGGAAAATAATCATTTGAAAATTGTACCACATCATTTGTTATTAGGGAAATTCACATGAAAACAACAATGAAATAACAGTACAGTATACACCTATTAGAATTGCCGAAATACAGAACACTGACAAGACCAAATATATGTGAAACATCAGAAACTCAGATTTGCTGCTGGTGGGAATGCAGAATGTCAGAGCCACATTGAAAGACAGTATGGCAGTTTCTTACCAAACTAAACATACTCTCATCATATAATCCAGCAATTGCACTTCCTTCTATTTACCCAAAGAAGTGAAAAACACATCAACACAAAAATTTGTAACTCAGATATTTATAATAATTTTACTCGCAATTTTCAAAAATTAGATAGGTGCCCTTCTGTAAGTGAACTGATAAACCCTGATGCAGCTAGACAATAGAATATTATTCAGCACTAAAAAATGAGCTATCAAGATATGAAGAGACATGGAGGGATGTTAAATGCATATTACTAGATGAAAGAAGCCAATCTGAAATGGGTACACATTGTATGAATCCAACTCTATGACATTCTGGAAAAGGAAAAACTGTGCAGACAATAAGAAGACCCATGGTTGCCAGGAGCTGGGGAAGGAGAAGGATGAATGGATGGTACAGGAGAGAAAATACTCCATATGGTATTATAATGCTGGGTATATGCAATTAAGTCCATAGTATGTGTACCATCAAGGGTGAATGCTAATGTAAACTATGGGTTTTGGGTAATAATGTTGTGTCAATGCAGGTTCACAAACTTTAACAAATGTACCACTCTGCTGGGCGATGTCGATAATGGGGAGGCTGTATATGTGTGGGGGCAGGGGTTGTATGGGGATCTCTGAACTTCCCTTTCAATTTCTTTAAACAAAACTCTTCTAAATTTTCTGCTCTAAAATTTATTTAAACAAAAAGAAGAAATGGAACTGAATTATGGATAAGATTTTAGAAATTAAACATGATGTAAAGGATAAAGAGTGATTTGGAAACTTTGGTAAATACAAATGACAAGCAAATGTGTTCCATCATACAAATTAATTGATATATTTGAAACCGAGAAAATAATACATTAAAGCAAAAAAAAATCATTCAATATTCAATATTATTTTGTACTAGAAGCCTGGTGCATGAAATTTGGGGTGTCCCTTAGCCCAGCCTGCACCCTCTCCAATCTGGGACCCCTTGAGGGATGTTTAACTGGGGTTTAACGGGCAGTCCGACATTCCTCTCATAATCCAGGACTGTTGGCTCCCAACTGCTCACCTGCCTGCTTTCCTGATTGCTCCAACTGCTTCTGCCTGCCAGCCTGATCACTTCCTAACCACTCCCCTGCCAGCCTGATTGATGCCTAACTGCTCCCCTGCCAGCCTGTTTACCCCTAACTGCCCTCCCCTGCAGGCCTGGTCACCCCTAACTGCCCTCCCCTGCAGGCTTGATCACCCTCAACTGCCCTCCTTTGCAGGCCTGGTCCTTCCCAACTGCCCTCCCCTGCTGGCCATCTTGTGGTGGCCATCTTGTGTCCATATGGGAGAAGGATTTTTGACCACATGGGGGCAGCCATCTTGTGTGTTGGAGTGATGGTCAATCTGCATATTGCTCTTTTATTAGATAGGATAGAGGCCTGGTGCATGGGTGGGGGCCAGCTGGTTTGCTCCGAAGGGTGTCCTGGATCAGGATGGGTTTTTTTTTTGAGGCATGGAGTGGCCTGGGTGAGGAGCCGGTGGTGGTTTGCAGGCTGGCCATACCCCTGGTGACCCAAGCAGAGGCCCTGGGATCTGGGATTTATTTATCTACTACAATTGAAACTTTGTAGCCTTAAGTGGAGGCCTGGGCCTGTCAGGGTGTGTGGAAAGCTCGGCTTCCTCCATCACCAGGGAAAACTAAGCCTCCCTACTGCTTGCTCTTTGGCCAGAGCCATCTTGGTTGGGATTAATTTGCATACTTGATCCTGATTGGCTGCTGGTGGGTATGTCTTGCAGGAGTGATGGTTAATTTTCATATTACTCTTTCATTAGATAGGATTAGTTTAGATGCTTAGCATACTTTACAGAGTGTTCCCTTGATATTTCTAGTACCCACCTGGCACCATACATAGTTATTACAATATTATTGAATGTAAACTGTAATTGAAAAATAAAACTTAAAAAGAATATTATTCAGGAAGTATTTAAAAATGCTTTTTGAAAAAACTTTTTTAAATGACAAAAATAGCCTACATTATTAGATCAGGAATGCTTATATGGTTTTAGGGGGGAAAAATCACATAAGAGGTAATTACTCACTAAGACATATTCTGTGGAAGTGACTATATTTCAAAAATGTATATAAGTTTTGTAAGCACCCCAGGAAAAAGATTATTCTTGCTCCCGTCCATTGTTAGTGCCAATTCCATGCCAGCATAAACTTGTAATTTGAAGTGTGGGGAAGAGAAAACTCTATCATTGCAAACAGCTCAATTGTAATATGTTCCCATGGCTGTGAGAACAGCATGGCTGTGCGGAAGCTCAGTGGTGCTGTAGCCCAATGAAGAAGCAGCCGGGCTTTGGGACAGTAGGGCTGAGGGGTGGCCTGGGGCCAGGGGCTGTGAGAGGAGCTCCTGCTGGGCCCAACAGCTCAGCTACACTCTGCTCCACTCCATCTGGTAAGATGTCTTTGCTGTCTCAGCTCCAGTCAGTGAAACACGGTTTTCAGTGGGAAAGTGTGTGCCCTCAGCCAGAGGGGAGATGACTTATAGAACAACAACAACAACAACAACAACAACAACAACAACAACACCACTAGAGTATCGCTTATCAGCCCAACACAGAGTAAATTGTCTCATTAGCCTTGGTTGGAGGAGGGAAAGTGCCTTGCAGACACTCTGGCAGGAGCATGCATTTGTGCATTGCTTTTGGAAGCCATCGAGCAGTTTCTTACAAATGAACAAAGCACAGATTCTTAGACCGTATAATTGCTCTCCTAAGAATTATCTCATAGACATGATTCTTCCATAAAATAAAATATGGGGTCTTGAAATAGAGCGATTTGGTCTGTAGGTGCTGAAATGTATTGTTACAAAGAAGAAAAGCTAGACGCAAAAGATACTGGTACTGGATACTCTCATTTGATAGGAAAAGGATCTGAAAACACACAAATGAACCCAGGGCTTGTGCATGCAGGGACATTCTTGGAGGCACACAATACTATTAATGAAGATTACGTCATGCTAGAGTTTGGGAGTCTACTTTGTGAGAAAGATAAGCTTTTCATTTTTAACCTTTATATAGTATTTGGATTTTTCCCAACACATATCTTACTTAAAAAAATGTTTTATTGATTACAGAGAGAGGAAGGGAGAGGGAGAAAGAGAGAGAGAAACATCAATGATGAGACAGAATCATTGATAGGCTGCCTCCTACAAGTCCCCCACAGAGGATCAAGCTTGCAACTCGGGTATGTACCCTGACTGGGAATTGAACTGTGACCTCCTGGTTCATGAGTTCACGATCAATCACTAAGCCACACAGGCCAGGATTGTCTTACTTAAAAAAAAAGATAAAAACTAAAGGATGAATCTGTGATATGGCTTATCAATATTCAACAAACAAATAGTATGGAATATCTCTCTCAGAAATCAATATTCATTTGCAAAGTTGGCCAAGTTATGAGTTCCCAAGTTCTGCAAAAATGGGAATTCAATCCCATTGTGGTTTTAAAGTTTGAGGGCTGGTGGGTTGAAACCTAGCTGTGAAGGGCAGTGCATGCCAGGGATTATTTTCGATTAGAAAAAAAGAGATTTAGGTTGATTAACCTGGTGAGATTACCCTTCACAGAGAAGGTAAGAATGACTGGAGTAGGAAGGCTGAGTCAGTGATTGGAGGTGTAGTGAAGGAGGGGGAGAGGAGGTCTAGGTGTTGCTGTCCTGCAGGAGAATCTTGCTCTGCATTTGCTTTCTTGGCTTCAAGCTCTTAGGGGTATGCATTTAAAAAAAAACTTTCTGTACCTGAGTAATACTTTTGTTTCAACCCTCTTCATCATAAAACTTTTAATTATTTCCCAGCCTTTGGTCTGATCAAGGTTAGAGTCAGTTTCTTCTTTTCCCAGATCTTTCCAGAATCCTGGCTCTAAGGTTTTCCATGGAGTCATACAGAAATAGGCTGTAATCTATTAATTGAACAATTGCTCATAGCCTTTGTGGGTTCTGAGAGTGCTGAGAGCTTTTTAGAATAGTCTGGAGATAATTCCCTGGCCTCGCCTATGCTCCTTTTTGAGAAAGCATATGTGAGGTGATTAGTTGTTGGCTCCATGTCTGAGTAAGTTTTTTTCCTGAGAAAATGCACAGAGCTGATGCATTTCCCCCCAGGACAGCAGGAGGAGAGCCATGGAGAGTATACCGAGGTGTGTAGGCATAGGGGGAGGACTCAGTGAGGAGGGTGCCTCATCCTAAGGGGAAGATGGTCAGGCAGAATCAGAGAAGGCAGGCAGGTGATGAACTGGAAATCAGCCCTTAAGTTAACAGGCCCAGCGAGGTTCAAAACTCAAGTGTAAGATGCTGCAGAGCCTGCACTATCAGAGATTTGGAGAGATGAGCCATGGGGATGTATATCACTCCTTCCTCTGCTAAATCCTGCCCTTTGGGGGCAGACCTGGCTGCCAGGTACAACTCCCCACACCAGGTGTGTGTTAACCTGTAAATGACCCTCTTAGAGCTTCCATTTCCTCCATGAAATGTAAATATTTAGTACCAGCTTCACACAATCCTGTGCCTGGCACATAGCAGTTTCTCAATAAATAAGAGTTCTCTTTCTCCCTCATGGATTGTCTCAGTGCAAATATTTCCTGTGAACCAGCTTAATATTCCAATTCCCCTGTTTGAACTACTCATCTTATTGAACAGATGTGACTTTCTAACACCTCCAAATATTAGATCTTGACTTTAATAGAAACAAATAATGTTACTTTAGCAAGTTACTTCTTTCACAGGCTTCTAGATCCTTTTATCATATGCATCCTGTGATGAAGCTGGGCTAGGATTAATATGGTCCCTAGACCATATTAATGGATGCAGATGGATGCAGGCCTGGAAGCTGAGGCATAAGTGACAGGCAAGGTCACAAAGATTGATGGGCATAGGCAAGCCTCAACCAACATCCTCTGCTCTGGGTGGTCATGTCCCCTTATACAGGTTCTTAAATATCAAAATCATGTGGTTCTTTCTTTATCAAACATTTTTTTGTTTCTCCCCATGGAAGCCTATTCATTTTTAGAATTCATCTTAAGGCTTTCATATTCCAGGAATTTTAACACAAATTCGAGGTATGTGTGCATGTGTCCCTGTTGTAATCAAAATCTGCTGGCGTTTTTATAGGAGACCCTTTGGAGACTCTGAAATGCCCGTATAACTCTTCTTCCTTGCGTGGGAAGAAAGTGTGGGTAACAGGCAGTGACCACGCTTTCTGTTCTTAAGCAAGAAAGAATGAGGGGGCGTGTGCCATAGAAAATGGATTGGGAAGACTCTAAAAAAGGAAAGCAAAGGGATGTGTGATGTTTGTAGGTTCCCTAGGAGAAGTCTCTTTCTGCCTAGTGATTATTTATGCTTCCCTTTTAATGCTTCTGGGAACACTGAAAGAAAAATCTACTTCCTGCATAAGATAAGAAATTAAAAAAACCTTCACTCAAGGACATATTTTTATTGATTTGAGAGAGAGAGAGAGAGAGAGAGAGAGAGAGAGAGAGAGAGAGAGAGA
>JAAGEH010000021.1:4860617-4872416 GCA_011751065.1 Lasiurus cinereus
AGAGAGAGAGAGAGAGAGAGAGAGAGAGAGAGAGAGAGAGAGAGAGAAATGCTGATATAATAGAAACATCAATCAGTTGTGCCCAGATTGGGGATTGACCCCTCAATCCCAAGTGGAATCAAACCCACCACCTCTTGCTGTATGAGGTGATGCTCCAACCAACTGAGCCACATGGGCCAGGAAGTCAAGATAAGAAATTTTTGGTTGGGTGTTTCTATTGAACCAACCCCAAATGATACAAGAATTGTGCTTGAATGTCACTGTTGACCCTTCAGTTTAATCCTCACAATAGTCAATAAAGGCATCAGAATCCCTCCCACATTTGGAATAGTTGCTGGCTTGCCCTACTGAGGCTTGGCTTTGGTTAGCAGGCACCTCTTCCTCTTCTGTTTGCCCTTGTAGACTGTCAGCTGGTTCTGAGTGACTTTGTAGGAATTGAAAAATCATTAAAGCTCCTTTGTCCTGACATTTCATTTCCTTGTGAGAAAAAGAATCAAAGCAAATTGTGGCCATAGGAGAGACTACCCACAGTGGAAACTCCTGGACTACTGTACGTGTGACTTCTTGGAGCCAGAAGACCTGGATGCCTCTGTATTCGTGGCAAAGTGCTCTAACTCCCTGGCGTTGGGGCTGTGTTTGGCTACATGGTGAATAAGGGAGGCAGAGATAGCCTAGAGTCTAGGTCCTAGACTGAAAGTGTGTGCCAAGTGGGATGTGAGCATAAAATCAATAGTCCAGATGCTAAATGACAGTGTTGAGAGTAAGAGGCTGGGTTGGAGGAGGCCCTGCCATATTGGTGGGGTCAACAGTAGGAGAGTTTCAGAGGGATGACTAGATCACAGCAGGGACCATTCCCTCAGAATGCAGAGGGAAAACACTGCCTGTACTAAAGTTTAAAACAGCATTTATCACAGGATTTATAAGGAATTAAAGCCACAACACTTGGGAGAGAGGGTTTAGGGAAGATATAGGGTGGTACCCTGATTGGACAGATAAATAAAGTTAGGCTTAAAGAGCAAGATCAGAAAGCCCAGGCCCCTGCTCAGGCCACCAGCAGGCCACTGGGTGTGTTGACCTCCAGATTAGAGGGCACTCTCTAGTCAGCAGCCATGGCTAGACAGTAGCTAAGGTGGTCCCAGGTGAGTCAGCTCTCCTGGGGCTCTGTTCTCTGGAGCTGGCCACCCTTGGCTATCTGTTACTTCAGGGTCCCAGAAAGAGAGTGTGGCTGAAATACGGTAAAGGGTCATTATGGGATCTTCTTCCTCTGTTTATTTCCATAAAGATGAGGAGGAGGCCAAAGTAAGGTCATTTGCAAAAGGCGCCTTGAAATTGAAGGCAATTTCATAGAAGTTGTAGGTACTTATAAGCAGGGAAAGTAAGTTGGAGAAGTCACCAATGAGTAAATTAATGATTCTATGATCAAACATTTTAAGTTTACCTGTCTGGAAATTAGTGTTTTTCTCTTTAAAAAACAATAGCTAGTCTTTTCTGTAAACACTAGAGGCCCAGTGCATGAATTCATTAATGCATGGGTGGGGGCCAGCTGGCTTGCCCGATCGGGCTGATTGGGTTGGGCCAGCTGGGGGGAGGATATGTGGGAGGTTGGCCAGCCTGCCCCTGATTTGGGTGGGGGAGGGAAGAAGAGGCAGTCAGGGCTGGAGCTGGCTGAGGGGAGGGGCCATGGGAGTTTGACAAGCTGGCCCCTTCCCTGATGAGGCCAGTTGGGTGGCCATGGCGTGCATCATAGCGACTGGTCATTCTGGTCATTCTATTCCAGTGGCTTGCATCTGAGCTTTTCCTCTGCAATAGTATATGGAGGGACTTCCAGAAATAGACACTTTTCTCCTATTGGCTGAGTCATTCCATGACTAAGAAACTAGTGGGCCCTTTAATGCTCTAAGTTTTTCTAAATCTAGACTCTGGAGGATACCCCCAAATGACATAGAAGGTAGATTTTTACTTCTTAGACTTGATTAAACTTCACAAAAAGAAAATTGTGTTGGCCTGGGTCATGCACCACAGCTATCGGACACTCTCAGGGAAGAATGAGTTGGAAGTGGAGAACCTGGGCAAGCAGAGAAATAACTGTTTATTCTTCCTGAGAGCTGTGCCACCTTGAAGGCCTTCAGTTAATCAACCAGTCAATCCATTAGATATGGCGGTCTGATTGTTATTACATGTCAGTTTTTTTAAAACCAAATCTTTATTATTCAAATTATTACATTTGTTTCTCTTTTTTCACCTCCATAGCTCTCCTCCACCCAGCTCCCACCCTTCCCTCTACCCTTACCTCCCTCCCAATTGACATCATCCATTGGTGTATGATTTTTGTCCAGTCTCTCCCTGTACACCCCTCACCCCTTTCCCCCTGAGAATTATCAGTCCACTCCTTTTCTGTGCTCCTGATTCTATTATATTCACCAGTTTATTCTGTTGATCACATTTTTAATTCACTTAATATTTAGATTCACTTGTTGATAGATAGGTATTTGTTGTTCATAATTTTTTGGCTTTTACCTTTTTCTTCTTCCTCTTCTAAACGAGTACCTTTCAGCGTTTCATATAATACTGGTTTGGAGTTGATGAACTCCTTTAGCTTTTTCTTATCTGTGAAGCTCTTTATCTCCCCTGCAATTCTTAATGATAGCTTTGCTGGATAGATTATTCTTGGTTGTAGGTTCTTGCTATTCATCATGTTGAATATTTCTTGCCACTCCCATCTGGCCTGCATTGTTTCTGTTGAGAAATCAGCTGTCAGTAATATGGGTGCTCCCTTGTAGGTAATTAACTGTTTTTGTCTTTCTGTTTTTAATATTCTCTCTTTGTCTTTTGCTCTTGGTATTTTAATGATGATGTGTCTTGGTGTAGTCCTCTTTGGATTCCTTTTATATGGGGTTTTGTGTGCTTCCTGGACTTGTAAGTCTATTTCTTTCACCAGATGTGGGAAGTTTTCAGTCATTATTTCTTTAAATAGGTTTTCAGTATCTTGCTCTCTGTGAGGCAGCCTGAGTGAGGTGGCCAGGTAAGATGGCCTTGGTGTCATGGCTCCTTGGTGTTAACAGCTAAGCTCTGATACTGCAGCTCATATCCAGTATTGTTGCTCAGCTTTGATGTTGGAATTCCAGCCAGGAAATGCAGTCTTCAATGAGAAAAGTGGAAATGTGCTCCATGGAGACACATTTGGTTTATATTAATCTGCTTCCTGATTGGTCCCTTCTCATGCAAATGAGGACTCATATGCTCATAGTTTGATTTGCCCAAAAGCTTCATTCTGATTGGTCATAATAGAGCCACTCTGATTGGTCAGTAAAGATGCAAATGAGGATATAAACTTTGCAGCCTTGATTGGCCAAGGGAGGTCTTCAGCCAATTGGTTGATTGATGAGCCTAGGAACTCCTTTGTAAGATTCAGTTCAGATAGTAGAAACCATATTAAGGAGGGAGGCAGCCATCTGTGACTTTTTCCTGAAATGCAGCCTGCAAGAGGGACCTCTGCAAACAATGGCTGCTAGACTCTGGTTATGCATTTTGGCTCTGTTAACTATAAGAGTCCTTTTTGACAGTTATATTCCTTTTTGGGGTCAGCTGGTGCAGCAGCCCTACAACAGATACGTGCTCCTTTAGCGTAGAAAGGAGGTCAGATGCCGTGTACATGGACCTTTACCACTCTTCTCTGAGGAGACTGCAGGGTTGGTTAGCTAACCCTCTCCTCCTCCCACTCTGATGACCATACACTGTGTATGAAGAAGGGAAAAAACCCAGCTTCTGAGAGGCTGGATCTGGGGAGAGGCTGAACCTGGCCTCAAACCAGCTCAGGGAGCAAGATATACAGTGTTGGGGTGGGGTGGGTCTGGCAGCCACAGCAGTCTCAGGGGTGAGCAGTGTTGACATGGACAGTGCCCTCCTGTGGCAGCTTTCAAACACTGTCTCTAATTCTGTGATACTTCTCCCATCTAAAGGTGGGATCTGTAGGTCTTTGCTTTGATCTGAGTGGAGTCTCTACCAATAGTATATTGCACAAGGGTAGTTGAGTCACTCTTGAGGCTGGATCAGAAAGGGCCTCCACCCAGGTCTTTTGGAATGCTTGTTCATGCGCCATGTCCTCTGGGAGCAAAGCTGCCCTGCCATCAGAAGGCACACAGGCAGGCTCCATGTAAGTGCTTTGGTTGACAGACCTTGTTGAGCTCCATCTTTGGATAATCTCAGCCCAGACACCAGATGTGTAAATGGGGAAGCCTATGTGGGGACAGGATGTTCCCACTGTGCCCTGTCTAAGTTTCTGGGCCACAGAATCTGAGACCATCATAAAATAGTTGTTTCATGTTGCTGAGTGTGGGACATTTGTCATGAAGCTGTAGATAGCTCATGCACAACCTAGTCATTTTGGTTGCTCTCTATCTGGGCCATAGACCTTGTCTGCTTGCAAGTGGACGATGGCCATGCTCACTCAAAGACAAGCAAAGGGAAAAAGGAAGTGCTGTGTGTTCTGGGAGGAGGTTCTGCAAGTGACAGTGTGAAGCATTGTCCTGATAATTAGAGGACGGCTTATTGACTAGATCAGAAAAGAAAAAAATTTAGATAAAAACTTGGTTATCTTTAGAAAAACACAGGACACCATGGATAAAATGCATAAAAAATAAATCCAATGAGCACCCTGGCATTAAAAACAAACAACTTCCTACAAAACCTGGCCTAGTTTTAGCCCTTTCTCTGCCAAGAAACTATTTTCACGTATACACGAGCCCAGAATGTGTTTCCTCTACAAACCCTCCCCAAGGGTTGTGTGGCTCCCTGAGAGTAAGTCAAGGAAACATCCGTGAGCAGTTGTGGCAGAAAAGGCTCAATGACACAGGGAGTAATGGTTTTCATGGTGCCCGCCCTCCTTCCCTCTCCTCTGCAGGCTGCTCCTTGTGCCTCCTCAACACCTCTTAGAGCCACCTCTTCCTGCCTTCCACCCGGACGCTCTGACCAACCACTCTTCTCCAGTGAGGAAAGAAGAGTAACACAAAGAAGAGTATCACTGCAGCTTAGCATGTCTCTCGGGCTCCCTTTCCAGCACTCCCCGCTGTGTCCACCCTCGGTGGATTCTGCTGAGGAATGCCCTCTCTGATTCCCTGTCCACTCCCTGGGGCTGGTCACTTCTCCAGGGACATCACTTCATCCATGCGTAGTCCATGCCAGCCCCACCTTTCAGCAGCTGGCACTGGGGGCAGATGTTCCTGCATCTGAAGTCCTAGCTGTGCCCCTCACTTACCCCTGAACAATGGTCCCAGGCCTGCCATGCCCTAGCCTTCCTATTAGCCCTCTGCCAGGTAAGCAGTGTTTGCTGAAAGGGAACAAAATTTAAGGGAGGTTGAGAAGAAAATAATTTAATGATAAATCCAAGAAAAAAGCCTGTCTATAAAATTAAACATGACAAATAATGCCTGTCTGGTAAAAACAGTGCTGTTTCTAGCAGAAGCATTATTTTCTTTTTTAAAAATAACAGTTTATTGATTTTTAGAGAGAGAAGGGAGAGAGAGAGAGGAACATCATTGTAAGGGTGTAACGATCAGCTGCCTCCTGCAGGGCCCCCACAGCGGATCAATCCTGCAACCCAGGCATGTGCCCTGACTGGGAATCAGATCAGCAACCTCTAGGTGCCCGGACAATGCCCAAACAAAGGAGTCACACCAGCCAAGGCTGGAGCATTCTTTTCTATTGTAAATACTATGGTTATTATGTTCTTGTGGGGTTTTTGACATCTTTTCATTTTCTTGGATGATATTTTCAATGGTTTGGTTTCCATCTAACTACCCCCTTACATGACTCAAAATGCTATTTGGGGGAAATTATGGGACCTTTGAGGCCTTACAGAGAATATTAAATGCATAATCTCAGAGTGCTTTACCAATGTTGTCATTGAGTTTTTGGAATGCTGTTTCTGGTGTGTGTGTGTGTGTGCGTGTGTGTGTGTGTGTGTGTGTGTGTGTGTTTCCCACTTACACAAGTTGTGGCATTTTCTGAGAAATGCATTATATTTTAGAATGTTATAAGGAAAAAGTCACAGACTTGAATTCTATTACAAATATATTGACATTACCCGATAGTTTGTTTTCTTTTTATCCCTCCCCCCCTTTTTCTAAAAAAATTCTCACCCAAGGATATTTCCTCCCATATATATGTATCCTTTTTAGAGAAAGAGAAAGGGAGGGAGGTGGTGGGGATGGGGAGAGACATGTCAGAGAGAGACACATCAACTGGTTGCCTCTTGAATGCACCCCCCGGCCATGCTCAGGGATTGAAACCTGCAACCCAGGTACATGCCCTTGATTGAGAATCAAACTAGTGACCCTCTAACCCAGTGACTCTCAACCTTTCTAATGCCTTGGCCCTTTAATACAGTTCCTCATGTTGTGGTGACCTCCAACCATAAAATTATTTATTTTGCTAACTGTAATTTATTCATAACTGTAATTTTGCTACTGTTAATGAATAGTAATGTAAATATTGAGAATACTAGCAGGGTCGCCTAAGATATTGTCTATGTCCTTTGGTTGGGCTTATATGCATGCATACAAGTCCTTTGGTTGATCTCTCTCCCTTACCCTCCGCCTTCCCTACCTTCCTTCTGAGGTTTAATTAAGTAGGTACATGATTCCAGATATCTACAGAATTGACATTGTGCATGCAAAAGTGAGTTTTTGTAACTGGATTACAGTGCTTTACTCACATGTTTGGAACTGTGTGGACATGTCCTTGGTGCACATCTATTCATTAGCAATTTTAAAGGACATTAAAAACAATTCTCACACAAGCACTATCCTGAAAGTTTAGTTGCAAATGATGTTGTATATCTATTTTTCACCAAAAGGTGGTAAACACAATACTATTGTCTATATCTATGAGTTTGTCTATTTTGCTTGTTCATGTGTTGCTTTTTGTTTTATATCTCACATCTGAGTGAAATCATTGGGTTCTTGTCCTGTTCTGTCTGACTTATTTCATTTAACATTATACTCTCAAGATCCATTCATGTTGTCACAAATGGATATATTTCATTCTTTTTATGTCTGAGTAGTATTCTATTGTATATATGTACCACAACTTCTTTATCCAATTATCTATTGAAAGACACTTTGTTATTTCCATGTCTTGGCCACCATGAATAATGCTGTAGTGAACATAGGGGTACACATGTCTTTCTGAATAAATATTTTCAATTCTTTTGTATAGATATCCAGAAAAGAGATTGTTGGGTCATACAGTTAACTCTGTTCTTGAGGTTTTTCACAGTAGCTATACCAGCTTATATTCCAGCAGTATATGAGGGTTCTCTTTTCTCCATATCCTCTCCAACTCTTCTTATTTCTTGTCTTACTGATACAGCTATTTTAACAGGTGTAAGATAGTAGCTCACTGTGATCTTTTTTAAATTTAAATTCTATATTGTTTAAAATATTATATAAGTCTCCTCCCCCCACCCCATTGACATATCCCCAGGTGTTCACAGCCCCCCAGCACATGCCCTTACCCCCTGACTGTCTGTGTCTATTGTTTATGCTCATATGCATGCATACAAGTCTTTTGGTTGATCTCCTTCCCTTCTCCCACCCCTTCCTTCCTTCTTAGTTTGGATAGTCTGTTTGATGCTTCTCTGACTATGGCTCTATTTTTATTAGTCAGTTTATGTTGTTCATTATAGTCCACCAATGAGTGAGATCATGTGATATTTATATTTCTCTGACTGGCTTATTTCACTTAGCATAATGCTCTCCATGTCTATCCATGCTGTTGCAAATGGTAAGAGTTCCTTCTTTTTTACAGTTGTGTAGTATTCCATTTTGTAGGTGTACCATGGTTTTTTAATCCACTCCTATGCTGATGGGCACTTAGGTTGTTTCCAAATCTTAGCTATTGTAAATTGTGCTGCTATGAACCTAGGGGTACATATATTCTTTCTGATTGATGTTTCTGGTTTCTTGGAATATATTTCTAGAAGTGGGATTACTGGATCAAATGGGAGTTCCATTTTTAATTTTTTGAGGAAACTCCATATTGTTCTCCACAGTGGCTGCACCAGTCTGCATTCCCATCAGCAGTGCATGGGGGTTCCTTTTTCTCCACATTATTGCCAGCATTTGTTGTTTATTGATTTGTTGATAACCATTCTGACAGTTGTGAGATGATATAGCATTGATTTTTTGATTTGCATCGCTCACATGATAATTGACTTTGGCCTACTGTGTGTCCTCTTTTGAAAAGTATCTATTTAGGTCCTTTGCCCATTTTTTTTATTAGATTGCTTATTTCCTCTTTGTTAAGTTTTATGAATTTCCTATAAATTTTGGAGATTAATCACTTATCGGTGATAATATTGGAAAGTATGTTCTCCCATGCAGTGAGCTTTTTTTGTTTGTTTTGTTGATGGTTTCTTTTGCTGTGCAGATGCTTTTTATTTGATGCTTTTTATTTATTTGATGTAGTTCCATTTGTTTATTTTCTCCTTAGTTTCCATTGTCCTAGGAGTGTATTTGTAAAGATGTTGCTAAGACAAATGTCTGATATTTTGTTGCCTATGAATTATTCTAAGATTTTTATGGTTTCCTGTCTTATGTTTAAGTCCTTTATATATTTTGAGTTTATTTTTGTCTACAGTGTAAATTGGTGTTCTAGTTTCATTGTTTTGCATATATCTGTCCAATTTTCCCAGCACCATTTATTGAAGAGACTGTCTTGACTCCATTGTATGCTCTTACTTCTTTTAGTATTTTTAAAAAATAATCTTTTGTATGTCTGTAGGTTGCTTGTTACTTCAAATATCAATTGAGCATAATGGCTTGGGTCTATTTCTGGGTTCTCTGTTCTGTTCTATTGATCTACATGTCTGTTCTTGTGCTAGTACCAGGCAGTTTTGAGAACAGTGATTTTGTAATATAGCTTGATATCTGGTATTGTGATCCCTCCAACTTAGTTCTTCTTTTCCAGGATTGCTGTGGCTAATTGGAGTCTTTTTTATTCCATAAGAATTTTTGGAGAGTTTGTTCTAGGTCTATGAAATATGCCATTGGTATTTTAATGGGGAGTGCATTGAATCTATAGATTGCTTTGAATTGTATGAAGATTTTAATGATGTTGATTCAACCAATCCATGAACATAGTATATTCTTCCATTTGTTTATGTCTTCTGCTATTTTCTTTCAACATCCTGTAGTTTTATGAGTACCTCCTTAGTTAAATTTATTCCTAAGTATCTTATTTTTTTTTGTTGCATTGGTAAATATGACTTTTTTTTTTAGTTTCTCTTTCTATAAGTTCATTATTGCTGTGTAAAAAAAGCCATAAATTTCTGAGTGTTAATTTTGTATCCTGCTAGATTGTCAAATTCATTTATTAAGCAGTGTAATTTTTTGGTGGAGTCATTAGGATTTTCTATGTACGATATCAGGTCTGCGAATAATGGCAGTTTTGCTTCTTCTTTTCCAATTTGGATGCCTTTTATTTCTCTTTTGTCTGATCACTATGGCTAGCACTTCCGGTACTATATCGAACAGGAATGGTGAGAGTGGGCATTCCTGTCTTGTTTCTGTTCTTAGGGGAAATGTTTTTGTTTTTGCCTGTTGAGTATGCTGTCATACTTTTATTATGTTGAGGTATTCCCACTTTGCTAAGAGTTTTTATCAGGAAAGGGTGTTGGATTTTGTCAAATGCTTTTTCTGCATCAATTGATACAATTATGTGATTTTTGTCTCTCAATTTATTTATGTGATGTATCACATTTATTGATTTATGGATATTGTACCATCCTTGCATCCCAGGAATAAATCCCACTTGGTCATGGTGTATGATCATTTTAATGCAATGCTGGATTCGATTTGCTAGAATTTTGTTGAGGTACAAAATTATCATCTATTTTCATCAGGGATATTAGCCTGTAATTCTCTTTCTTTGTAGTATGTCTATCTGGTTTTGACATTAGAGTAATTCTGACTTTATAGAAAGAGCGTGGAAGTGTGCCTTTCTCTTGAAATTTTTGGACTAGTCTGAGGATAGGTTTTGGTGCTTCTTTGAATGTTTGGTAAAACTCCCCTGGGAAGCAGTCCATACCAGGGCTTTTGTTTGCTGGAATTTTGTTTTTCTTTTTTTTTTTTATTTTTTATTTTTTTTTTTATTTTATTAATTTTTTATACATATCTTCCCATTGCCCCCCTCCCTCCCAGGCATACCCCAACCCCCCAGTGTCTATGTTCATTGGTTATGATTATATGCATAGATACAAGTCCTTTGATTGATCTCTTATTTACCTCACCTAACTTTAATCATCCTGCTGTAATTTCACAGTCTGTTTGAAGCTTTACTGTCTCTGTATCTATCCTTTTGTTCATCAGTTTATAATGTTCTTTATTATCCTCCAATGAGTGCGATCATGTGATGCTTCTCCTTCATTGACTGGCTTATTTCACTAAGCATAAGGCTCTCCAGTTCCAACCAGGTTGCTGCAAATGGTAAGAATTCCTTCTTTTTAATGGCAGCATAGAATTCCATTGTGTAGATGTACCACAGTTTTCTGATCCACTCATCTGCTGACGGGCACCTAGGCTGTTTCCAAATTGTGGCTATTGTAAATTGTGCGGCTATGAACATAGGGGTGCATAAATCCTTTCTGATTGGTGTTTGTAATTTCTTAGGATAAATTCCTAAGAGTGGGATTACAGGGTCAAATGGGAGATCCATTTTTAGTTTTTTGAGGAAACTCCATACTGTTCTCCACAGTGGCTGCACCAGTCTGCATTCCCACCAACAGTGCACAAGGGTTCCTTTTTCTCCGCATCCTCGCCAACACTTGTCGTTTGTTGATTTGTTGATGATTGCCATTCTGACAGGTGTAAGATGGTATCGCATTGTCGTTTTGATTTGCATCTCTCGGATGATTAATGACTTTGAACATGTTTTCATGTGTCTCTTGGCTTTCCTTCTGTCGTCTTTTGAAAAGGTTCTATTTAGGTCCATTGCCCATTTTTTTATTGGATCCTTCATCTTCCTTTTATTAAGTTGTATAAGTTGGTTGTAGATTTTGGAGATTAAACCTTTATCAGTGATAGCATTTGCAAATATGTTCTCCCATGCATTGATCTTTCTTGTTGTTTTGTTGATGGTTTCTTTTGCTGTGCAAAAGCTTTTTATTTTGATGTAGTCCCATTTGTTTATTTTTTCTTTAGCTTCCATTGCCTTTGGAGCAGTATCAGTGAAGAAGTTCTTTCGGCATATATCTGAGATGGTGCTGCCTGTGGATTCCTCTAGTATTCTTATGGTTTCCTTTCTAATGTTTAAATCCTGTATCCATTTTGAGTTTGTTTTTGTATTTGGTGTAAGTTGGTGGTTCAGTTTCAATTTTTTGCATGTATCTGTCCAATTTTCCCAACACCATTTATTGAAGAGGCTATCTTGGCTCCATTGAATGTTCATGCCTCCTTTGTCAAATATTAGTTGAGCATAGTGGTTTGGGTGGATATCTGGGTTCTCTATTCTATTCCATTGGTCTATATGTCTGTTCTTGTGCCAGTACCAGGCGGTTTTGAGAACAGTTGCTTTGTAGTATAGCTTGAAATCTGGTATTGAGATCCCACCTACTTTATTCTTCCTTCTCAGAATTGCTGTAGCTATCCGTGGTCTTTTTTTGTTCCAGATGAATCTATGAAGAATTCTTTCTAGGTCTGTAAAATATGTCGTTGGTATTTTAATGGGTAGTGCATTGAATTTGTAGATTGCTTTGGGTAGTATGGACATTTTAATGATGTTGATTCTCCCAATCCATGAGCA
>JAAGEH010000021.1:4882416-4920053 GCA_011751065.1 Lasiurus cinereus
TTGTTCCTGTTCTTAGGGGAAATGGTTTTAGTTTTTGCCCATTGAGTATGATGTTAGCTGTGGGTTTATCATATATGGCTTTTATGATGTTGAGGTATGATCCTTCTATTCCCACTCTGCTGAGAGTTTTTATCAAGAAAGGGTGTTGGATTTTGTCAAATGCTTTTTCTCCATCAATTGATGTGACTATGTGATTTTTATCTCTCAATTTGTTTATGTTATGTATCACATTTATTGATTTGCGGATATTGTACCATCCCTGCATTTCTGGGATGAATCCTGCTTGGTCATGGTGTATGATCTTTCTGATGTACTGCTGGATCCGGTTTGCTAGAATTTTGTTGATGATTTTGGCATCTATGTTCAAGAGAGATATTGGCCTATAATTCTCTTTCATTGTGTTGTCTTTATCTGGTTTTGATATTAGGGTGATGCTGGCTTCATAGAAGGTGTTTGGAAGTGTTTCTTCTTCTTGAATGTATTTGAATAGTCTGAGGAGGATAGGTTTTAATTCTTCCCTGAATGTTTGGTGAAACTCTCCTGTGTAGCCATCTGGTCCCAGGCTTTTATTTGCTGGAAGCTTTTTGATGACTGCTTCAATTTCTTCCATAGTTATTGGACTATTGAGATGTTTGGCTTCCTTCTTATTGAATTTTGGAAGGTTATATTTTTCTATATAAATGTCCATTTCTTGCAGGTTGTCCAATTTGTTGGAATAGAGTTGTTCATAGTATTTTTTTAACAGTCCTTTATATTTCCACAGGGTCTGTTGTTATTTCTCCTCTTTCATTTCTGATTTTGTTTATTTGGGTCTTCTCTCTTTGCTTCTTGGTGAGCCTGCCTGGGGGTCCATCAATCTTGTTTATCCTTTCAAAGAACCAGCTCTTTGTTTTGTTGATTTTTTGAATTGTTTCTTTGGTCTCCAGGTTGTTTATCTCCACTCTGATCTTCGCTATTTCCTTCCTTCTGAGTACACTGGGCTTTTCTTGTTGCTCTCGTTCTAGCTCTTTGAGTTGTAGGTTTAGGTAATTTATTACCATTGTTTCCTGTTTTTTGCAGTAGGCTTGTAGGGCTATGAACTTCCCTCTCAAGACTGCTTTCACTGTGTCCCATAAATTTTGTATTCTTGTGTTGTCATTGTCATTTGTTGCCATGATGTTTTTGATTTCTTCCTTGATCTCTCTGGCTACCCAGTCATTGTTTAATAGCATGCTGTTTAGTCTCCATGTGTTTGATTTCTTTCTATTGTTTTTATTATAGTTGATTTCCAGTTTTATGCCACTGTGGTCTGAGAAAATGCTTGATATGATTGATATCTATCTTCTTGAATTTGAGAGACTTTTCTTATGACCCAACATATGATCTATCTTTGAAAATGACCTATGTGCACTGGAGAAGAATGTATATTCTGTGGCTTTGGGGTGAAATGTTCTGAAGATGTCAATTAATTCCATCTGGTCTAGTGAGTCATTTAGGATTGATGTTTCTTTGCTGATTTTTTGTTTAGAGGATTTGTCCAATGGTCACAGTGGGGTATTAAAGTCTCCTACTATGATTGTATTGCTGTCAATCTCTCCATTAATATCCTCCAAGAGTTTTTTTATGTATTTAGGTGCTCCGATATTGGGTGCATATATGTTTCCCAGAGTTATTTCTTCTTGTTGGATTGTTCCCTTTAGTATTATGAAGTGGCCTTTTTTTTTTATCTCTTGTTACGTCCTTCACTTTGAGATCTAATTTGTCAGATATAAGTATTGCAACCCCAGCTTTTTTTTCATTTCCATTTGCCTGAAATACCATGTTCCATCCCTTCACCCTCAATCTGTGTGCATCTCTTTTCCTAAGGTGGGTTTCTTGCAGACAGCAGATATATGGATCATGTTTTCTTATCCAATCGGTTACCCTATGTCTTCTCATTGGAGCATTTAATCCGTTTACATTTAAAGTTATTATTGATAAGTACTTATTTGTTGCCATTTTTAGTGCTCACCCCAAAGTTCCTTCTACGCTTCCTCTTTCTTTTTATTACAGCAGACCTTTTAACATTTCTTGCATTGCTGGTTTGGTGGTAATATATTCCCTTAGTCCTTTTTTGTCTGTGAAGCTTTTGATTTCACCTTCAATTTTGATTGAGAGTCTTGCAGTGTACAGTATTCTTGGATTCAGACCCTTCCTTTGCATGATTTTGTATATTTCATTCCATTCCCTTCTGGCCTGACGAGTTTCTGTTGAGAAGTCAGTAGCTAGTCTTGTGGGGCTTCCTTTGTAGGTAACTTTCTGTTTCTCTCTGGCTGCTGTTAAGATTCTTACTTTGTTGTCGGTGTTTGCCAATTTAATTATAATGTGCCTTGGTGTCATTTTGTAGGTGTTAATTTTGCTTGTGACTCTGTGAGCTTCTTGGATTTGTGTGGTTTTTTTCTTTCCTATATTGGGGAAATTTTCTGTCATTATTTCTTCAAACAGGTTCTCTAATCCTTGTTCAGTTTCCACTATTTCTGGAACCCCAATTATGCGGATATTGTTTTGTTTCATGTTATCACAAAGTTCCCGTAGGCTCTCCTCTTGCTTTTTACCTTTTTTTTCTAGAAGCTGCTGTACTTGTGTATGTTTTTCCTACCATGTCTTCTAGCTCACTGATGCGGTCCTCTGCTTCTTCTACTCTACTTTTGATGCTTTCTATTGAGTTCTTTATAGAAGTGATGTCATTTTTCATTTCTTCTTGCTTATTCTGCACCTCCTCTAGGTTCTTCTGCATTTCTTCTTGCTGCTTCTTCATCTCCTCTTGCGTCTTCTTCATTTCCTCTTGGCTCTTACTCAGATTGTCGATTTTGTCTTCCATTCTTTTCATCCACCTTATGATCATTTCTCTGAACTCTTTCTCTGGCAGGCTTATTTCTGCTTCTATTTCGTTTACTTCCTTTTCCGGTGAAACCTGCCTTTCTGTCTTATGTGGGCTGTTTCTTTTTCTGCCCATGGTCTTTCTTCTCCGGGTGTCTGGTTATGTAGTTCTCTCTCCTATGTTGATTGAAAGGCACAAACTAAAACACGTCCAGGTACAGCACACAAGGCACTTTCGTGTGGATCTCTGAATCTGCCACCCGTGTGTCTGCGCTGTTTGGAGAGCGGTGTTCTGGATCCCCAGCTGTTCGGTGGGTGTTTCAGCCAGCCGCAGCTTTCAGACCTCCGCAGACACCCACCTCCCTCTTATCCCAGGCGAAATCTGACCTTTCTGTGTGCCATGTGGATCTCTGATTCCGCCGCGTGTCTGCACCGATTGGAGAGCGGAGTTCTCGGTCCCCAGGTCCCCGGGTCACCGGCTGCTCAATGGGTGCCCCAGCCGTAGGTTTCAGACTGCACAGACATCTTGCTGGGATTTTTTTTAAATTAATTTTTTATTAATTTTTTATACACATCTCCCCATTGCCCCCCTCCCTCCCAGGCATACCCCGACCCCCCCAGTGTCTGTGATCATTGGTTATTTTTATAAGCATGCATACAAGTCCTTTGATTGATCACTTATTTACCTCACCTAACTTTAATCTTTCTGCTGTAATTTCACAGTCTGTTTGATGCTTTATGATTTTTGTCCTCCTGAGAATTATCAGTCTACTCCCTTTCTGTGCTCCTGATTCTATTATATTCACCAGTTTATTCTGTTGATCAGATTTTTAATTCACTTAATTTTAGATTCACTTGTTGATAGATGTGTATTTGTTGTTCATAATTTTTTGTCTTTTACCTTTTTCTTCTTCCTCTTCTAAAAGAGTACCTTTCAGCATTTCATATAATACTGGTTTGTAGTTGATGAACTCCTTTAGCTTTTTCTTCTCTGTGAAGCCCTTTATCTCCCATGCAATTCTGAATGATAGCTTTGCTCGATAGATTATTCTTGGTTGTAAGTTCTTGCTGTTCATCACGTTGAATATTTCTTGCCACTCCCGTCTGGCCTGCATCGTTTCTGTTGAGAAATCAGCTGACAGTCGTATGGGTGCTCCCTTGTAGGTAATGAACTGTTTTTCTCTTGCTGCTTTTAATATTCTCTCTTTGTCTTTTGCTCTTGGTATTTTAATTATGATGTGTCTTGGTGTGGTCCTCTTTGGATTCCTTTTATTTGAGGTTCTGTGTGCTTCCTGGACTTGTAAGTCTATTTCTTTTACCAGAAGTGGTAAGTTTTCAGTCATTATTTCCTTAAATAGGTTTTCAGTATCTTGCTCTCTCTCTTCTTCTGGCACCCCCACAATTCTGATGTTGGTTTGCTTGAAGCTGTTCCAGAGGCTCCTTACATTATGTTCACATTTTTGGATTCTTTTCTCTTCTTGCTTTTCCAGTTGAATGTTTTCTGATTCTTTATATTTCAAATTTTTGACTTGATCCTTGCCTTTCTCTAGTCTGCTGTTAGGACTCTGTATAATAGTTTTTATTTCAGTCAGTGTATTTTTCATCTCCTCTTGGGTCTTACTAAATTTATCCATCTTTTCTAGCATATTATTGAAAAACCTTACAAGAGTGGTTTTGAACTCTATATCCAGTCGTTTTTTTTCCTCTATTTCTTTTGCTTGTAATCCCTTTCCTTGTCTCGGCATTTTCACTATGCCGGGGAAACTTCTGTGCTGGATTCAGCCGCAGAAGCCTCTGTTGATCTTGGGAGGGGTGGAGTTTTAGGGCTTAAGGGACCGCCTTGCCTTCCAGTCGGCCCCGCCCTCCATGGCCCCTGAGTCTCACGTGACTGGGTAATGGCTGGAGCGGTCCTTGTGCGCTCACTCCCAGTGCCTCTAACCACTGCCTTTCTGGCTCCCCTGCGAACCAGGACCACACGAGTCTAGGTCCCCAGGGTTTCGCCCAAAACAGGGGCTTAGTGGAGTCAGAAGTGGCACAGTTGGGAGGGTCTGTCTCCCGCCCACTCCTGAAAGCCAGCGGCACAATCAGCAATCTGTCCTCCGCATGGTGCCGTGTGCGACCAGACCTCCAATCCTTGGAACTCCCCTAAATTTCCGTGCACTTCTCCCTTTTCACAGTCCAAACTCTCCCTGTATGAGTCTCGGCTGAATCTGGGGTTTAGTGTCGCAGGACAAGGGGTTCAATGCCTTTGAGAGTCTCCGTCTCCCTCCCGCCAGAGAAAACCAGCCAGGTACTCCGGCACCCACTCTCTCCTCGCGCTCGTCTCCGTACCTCAGCTTTTTGCAGCTCCTCTGGGTCTCTGTGAGCCCCTCTCTTTCTCTCTAGTTGTAGAACTTCCACTCAGCCAGCTTTCCTGTGGTTCTGGATGACGTCCGTTCTGTCTTTTAGTTGTAGTTTTGAAATTGTTGTGCGAGGCAGCAGTATAGGTATTTACCTATGCCTCCATCTTGGATTTTTTCTTGCTGGGATTTTTTGATTATTGTTTCAATTTCATCAATAGTTATAGGCTTATTCAGTTTTTTTTTTTATTCTTCCTGATTGAGTTTTGGAAGCTTGTATTTTCTAGGAATATGTCCATTTTATCTAGGTTGTCCAGTTTGTTGGAATGGAGTGGTTCACAGTATTTTTTAAATATAATCTTTTATATGTCTGTGGGTTGGTTGTTACTTCACCTTTTTTATTTCTGATTTTGTTTACTTGGATCTTCTCTCTTTGTTTCTTGGTGAGCCTGGCTAGAGGTTCATCAATCTTGTTTATCTTTTCAAAAAGCCAGCTCTTGGTTTTATTGCTCTTTTGTATTGTGTTTTTGATCTTGATGTCATTTATTTACACTGATCATTATTTCCTTCCTTCTGCTTACTCTGGTTTTCTTGTTGTTCTCTTCCTAATTCTTTAAGTTGTAGGGTTAAAAAATTGATTATCATTTTTTTTCTTTTTCTGTCTTTTTTTTTTTTTGAGGTAGGTCTACAGAACTATGAACTTCCCTCTAAGGACTGCTTTCACTGTGTTCCATAGGTTTTGGATTGTTGAGATTGTCATTTGTTTTAAGGATGCTTTTTTATTTCTTCTTTGATCTCTTTGGTAACCCAATATTTGTTTAGTAGCATGCTATTTAGCCTCTAATTGTTTGCTTTATTTTCATTGGTTTTATTGTAGTTGATTTCTAATTTTATGCCATTGTGATCTGAGAAGATGCTTGATATAATTTATATATTCTTGAATTTGAAGAGACTTTGCCTGTGTCCTAATATGTGGTCTATCATTAAAAATGTTCTGTGTGTAATTGAGAAGAATGTATATTCTGTAGCTTTGGTGTGAAATGTTCTGAAGACATCAATTAGTTTCATTTGATCTAGTGAATCATTTAAGATTGCTATTTCTTTGCTGATTTTTTGTTTGATGATTTATCCAGTGGTGTCAATTGGGTATTAAAGTTCCCTACTATGATGCATTGTTGTCAATCTCTCCCTTCATATCTTCCAGAGGTTTTTTTGTGTATTTGTGTGTTCTATATTGGGTGCATATATGTTTACTAGAGTTATATCCTCTTGTTGCATTGCTCTCTTTAGTATTATGAAGTGGCCTTCCTTATCTCTTGTTATGCCTTCACTTTGTGGCCTATGTTGCCTGATATAAGAGTTACTACCCTAACTTTTTGCTCACCTCCATTTTCCTGAAAAAATTTTTTTTCCATCCTTTCACTATCAGTTTGTGTGACTCCTTTGTTCTGAGGGGATGTCTTGTAGACAGCATATATATGGGTCATGTTTTCTTATCCATTCAGCTACCCTATAATTTTTGATTGGATCATTTAATCCATTTACATTTAAGGTTCTTATTGATAGGTACTTATTTGTAATCATTTGTACCTATCAATTAGAATCTTAAATATAAGTGGATTATATTTAAGCTACAGAATATACATTCTTCTTAATTGCACACAGAACATTTTCAAAGATAGACCACATGTTAGGACATAGACAAAGTCTCTTCAAATTCAAGAAGATATAAATTATATCAAGCATCTTCTCAGATCACAATGGCATAAAATTAGAAATCAATTACAATAAAACCAATGAAAATAAAGCAAACAATTAGAGGCCAACTAGCATGCCTGCATTCCTTCTTCCTTTTCTATTTTTTGTTTTTACAACACTCCTGTTAGCATTTCTTGCAATGCTGGCTTGGTGGTAATATACTCCCTTAGTCCTTTTTTACCTGTGAAACTCCTGATTTCACCTTCAATTTTGAATGATAGCCTTGCTGAGTATAGTATTCTTGGATTCAGTCCCTTGCTTTGCATCACTTTGTATATTTCATTCCATTCCCTTCTGGCCAGATGTGTTTCTGTTGAGAAATCAGTTGATATTCTAATGGGAGGTCCCTTGTAGGTAACTTTCTGTCTCTATCTAAAGCCTTTAAGTTTGTCACTTTGTTGTTGATGCTTGCCAATTTAAATATGATGTGTCTTGGTGTCATTCTTTTTGGGTTCATCTTGTTTGGGACTCCTTGTATTTTTCTTGGACTTGTGTTGCCCTCCCACGCCCCCTGACATCAGGGAAGTTTTCTGTCCTTATTTCTTCAAACAGGTTTTCTATTCCTTGTTCTGCTTCCCCTCCTTCTGGTACCCCTATTATATGGATGTTCTTTGTTTTGTGTTGTCCCAAAGCTCCCTTAGGCTCTCCTCCTGCTTTTTAAGTTTTCTTTCCAGTTGCTGCTGTGCTTGAGTATTTTTTTCTACCTTGTCTCCTAACTTGCTGATGTGGCCCTCAGCTTCTTCTATCTACTGTTGAAACTTTCCATTGTGTTCTTTACTGCAGCTATGTCATTCTTCATTTTCTCTCTCTTTTTTTAAAAAAATATATTTTATTGATTTTTTTTTTTACAGAGAGTAAGGGAGAGAGATAGAAAGTCAGAAACATCGAGGAGAGAGAGACACCTATCAGCTGCCTCCTGCACGCCCCACTGTGGAGATGTGCCCACAAGCAAGGTACATGCCCCCAACCTGAATTGAACCCGGGACCTCTCAGTCTGCAAGCTGACAGTCTATCCACTGAGCCAAACCGGTCTCGGCTTTCATTTTCTCTTGATTCTTCTTCACTTTCTCTTGAGTTTTACACATATTGACTTTATCTTCCATCCCTATAAACATTGCTCTGAATTTTTTCTCTGACAAATTCTTTGTCTCCCCATTTTTGTTGTTCTTTTGTTATTGTTTCTATGTATTATATTAATCTGCTATGCCACCTGATATTTTAAGTTTGTGTTATATAGTTGATATTTTGTGGGACTCAGTGGTGCAATCTCTTTAGTCTTCTGGGCTGGGTAATCTATGGATACCCCCTACCTGGGATATTTGGGTTCTCTTGATGTAGTTGGGTTTTGAGTGTTATTGTCCCATTTGTGGATGCAGGGTGTCTGGTTATATGGCTTGCTTTCTGCCATGTTGACCAAACAGCACAAAATTCAAGACATGACACAAAGGGAACAAAACAAGAATGTACTCACAATGCTGATAACCACAATATAAGTAATCAGCAGAGAAAAGAGAATTAGGAAAGATAAAAGAGAGCAGAAATGATATTTAGAAAAGAAAAAAGGTAAGAGAAAAAAAGAAGAAAAAAGAAGAACAAAATATATGGAGAGAAAACAGCACAGAACAAACAGATAACTCAAAACATGCAAACAACAAACACCCAGATAAAAGGGGTGGGGGCAGAAACTGTAGAGGCAGAGATTATTTACAGATAGTAAGGTTAATGAATTGAATGAATTGGTAGAGCACTTTAGTTCAGTATATAGGAGGTAGAAAGAATGAGTGGATAAGAAGAAAATAAACAAAAATAAAAGATAATGTATAATAAAATAAAAATAAAAATAGAATGAAGAAAAAATGTGAAAAAATAAAAAACAAAAATAAAAGAAGAAAATAAAGAAAAAAATTAAAAAGAAAAGATAAAAAAACAAAATAAAAAACTGAAGTGTAATTCATTTCAGCCAAGTTTTAATGCCCCATGGGTTTAAGATCCCACTCTTCTGTTCTGTCAGCCACTTCTCAGTTTCCTGTTAGGTAGTCAGTAACATGTTGAAGTTCTAAGCAATCCACTGGTTCTCTGTTTGTGTCTATCTCCACAGCCTTGACTGCAAACAGGTGGGCCCAATCTGTTCACTTAGCTTGTCTGCCTGCTGTTAACTTTAATCTCTCAAGCAGCTGTTTCTGACAAGGCTATGGTAGGGAGGGTGCTGTATCGCTTTCTGGGACTGAATGGCCTCTCTTTAACTTAGTCCCTGAGGGCTCTTCGGGGCTATTCATAGTTTTTGTGTCTTTTGTACAGGTTCTGGAGTAGCTGGGTATAGTTGTATTAACTGTCTTGAAGCTGCTGGGAGGGGCTGGTTCTTCAGGAGAAAAATGGCTGCTTAGGTCCAGAGGGTCAGGATGTCCCAGTGCCAGACTCCTAGTCACCTCTCCCTGACCCGCTGTCCTCTATAGCCTCTTCCCAGACACCACAAGTCTGCACCTCCACCTGCACCTCAGCCATGGATGAATGTTTGTGTTTGAAAGGTTCTTTGAATTGAGTTTAGTGAATAAAAGCCAAGACCAAACAGACAAAACAAGCACATGACTGCTAGTTTCTCTCCCCACCCCCCACAGCACCTCAAGACTTGGGCAGTTCTTCAGGCTGTCCCTCTGGACTCAGCCTCTTTCGGCCGTCCACTAGAACCTCCTGCCGCCAGCAGCCCTGTGGACGTCCTTCCACAGTTGGATGTTACGCTGTCTCCAAGGGACGTGGATTTGGTGCTGTGGTCTTGGCTCAGTGGTCTCGAGACTCTCTCCAGCCCAAATGCCTGATCCTACCATTCTCCAGGCATCCTCTGCCCTTCCTGGCTGAGAATTGTCTCACCAGCTATGTCTACTTCAGCAATTTTGGGTGGATGTTATTCAATTTAGATGCTCCTTTTATCTGCTCCAGGATAAGGCTCAAGACATGTCTGCCTAATTGGCCGCCAACTTTTTTTCAGTCTATAGTTAGATTTTAATATAGATTTTCATTAGACACAGGTCAGAGCACAGGTGGCTTAAGGCTGAGTTGCTGATGTCTCTTCCAGGAAGGAGCAGGTTGGAGCCACTCTTGCTGCTTGAGGTGTACACTCCCTGCTGCCTCTATAATGGCTCACTCAGTGTCCTCAACTCATTTTGCAAAATAAACTGGCACCAAACGTGGCACCAACACTGAAGTGTGTCCTCATTGTGATCATAATTTGCATTTCCTTTCTAGCTAGTGAAGTTGAGCATCTTTTTATATGTCCATTAACCAATTATAGGTCTTCTTGGGAAAAGGGTCTGTTCAGGTTCACCCTCTCCACCCTGTCCTAGCAAGCCTTTGTGGATGTACTGGATGCGCTGTAAAATTTTCATGCTCAGTAGCAAGGAGGAAACTCTGCTTTCATTTTAAGAAAGTAGAGACTGAGGGCATTGTTTCATTACATATATAACTCCAAGATTTTTCCTCATAAAATTTAAGAGAAGATCTTGTTATTGATGAACCATTTTCTTATGCTATTCACGTTTTCCTAGCTATTCACATGTTCATGCTCTTTCTGTGTCTAATGGCTGAAAAAATTTATATTTGTTTATTTGATTAATGATATAATTTTCATTTCTATATTAACAGACCTGTAACATTAAATATATTTTATTAAATTTGGACTGGATGTACATCTCTTGCAATATGAGGCACTTTCTAAACTATTAAGGAAAGAGTGGTATCCCCATGTTGAGATAAGAAAATGGTTGTTTAGATTTTGCAATTTTTTTTTGTCCTGCAGAATTATTTTGTGTTCATGTTCAAAAAAGAAAACATTGGCATTTTGTGTGTGCCAAAAGTTGTTTTTCTTGTTAACAACAACAAAAAGAGCATCTGTTTGGGTCCTTTGACCATTTTCAAATTGGATTTTTTTTGTTGCAGTGTGTAAATTCTTTAAGTATTTTGGATATTAGACCATTATTGAAAGTATGGTTCACAAATATCTTCTACCATTTAGTTGGTTGTTTTTTTCGTTTTGTTGATTGTTTCTTTTGTTGTTCAGAAACTTTGGTTTTCAGGGTCAAGTTCACAAAAACCTCTCTGAGGTCAAAGTCCATAAGTTTGGTATCTATTTTTAATATATTTTATTGCTTCTAGTCTTATATTCAAGTCCTTAATCCATTTTGAGTTAATTTTCCTCTATGGTGTCAGATAGCCTCATCTCATGCTTTTGAATGTGGCTTTCCAATTTTCCCAGAACCATTTATTGAAGAGGCTTTCTTTTCTACATCTTATGTTTTGGCTTCTTTGTTGAAAATTAGTTGCCCAAATATGTGTGGGTTTATTTCTAGGCTCTTATTGTTCTATGTCTCTGTTTTTCTGCCAATGCCATGATAATTTGATTGTTGCAGTTTGAAGTCAGGAAGTGTGATACCTCTGGCTTTTTATTCTTCAGGATCTCTTTAGCTTTTTGGGGTCTTTTAAAGTTCCTGTAAATTTGTTAGGGCTAAAAAATAAGATAGCACATATTAAAACTTGTATGTTACAAGTTTTTGAGACCGGAGATGCAGGCCTGCGGAGGAGTGGGCAATGAAAGGTCAGCACCTGTGGGAGAGAAGGCAGAAGGACAGCAGCCATGGGTCCTCCCTCTGTATCAGGCACTGTTCTAGGCTCTGAGCACAGAGCAGAGGACAGATTTCAGGAATGTAAGTCCAGAAGCATAAAAAAAAAAGAAATGAAATATTCAGAAGTGTCTGTAGTTTGGAACCTCAGATCAACACTACTAGAAAATGAAAAAGAGAAGCGCTGTGTATTTGCCACCAGGTACAATTAAACTGTGCCCTTGCCTCATTTAATTTCATCAGCTGACATACTTCCTAGTGTGAGAAGGATTCCATGCACAATGACTGACTTATGGCCTCCAGGAGCTGAGAGTAGCCCCCGCCTGACCGTCTACAAGGAAAGAAGAACCTACAACAAGGAACTGCTGATAACCCAAATGAGCCTTGAAGCAGACCCTTTCCAGAACCTCCAATAAGGACTAGAACTTTCAGTACTATGTTGAATCAGAGTGGTGGAAAGTGAACATTCCTGTCTTGTTCTTATTCTTGTGCTTAAGGAAACAGTTTTAGTGTTTGCTAATTGAGAATATTAATGGCTATACGTTTGCCATATATGGCCTTTATTATCTTGAAGTATGATTCCTCTATTCCCACTTTGTCGATAGTTTTTATCAAAAAAGGTTGCTGGATTTTGTCAAATGTTTTCCGGCATCTATTGATATTGTCATGTGATTTTTATCCTTCATTTTGTTTATATAATGTACCAGATTTATTGATTTGTGAATATTGTACCAGCCCTGCATCCCACATGGTCATGATTTATGATCTTTTAAATGTATTGCTGGATCTGATTTGCCAATATTTTGTTGAGGATTTTAGCATCTATGTTCATCAAGGATATTGGCCTGTAATTTTCTTTCTTTGTAGTGTCTTTATCTGGGTTTGGAATAAGGATAATGCTTGTTTCATAAAAAGAGGTTGGAAATGTTCCTTCCTCTTTAAATTTTTTGAATAGTTGGAGGTATTAGTTCTTTTCTGAATGTTTGGTAATGCTCATCTGTGAAAGCCATCTGGTCCAGGACTTTTGTTTGCTGGGAGTTTTTTTTATTACTGTTTCAATTTTATTACTTGTTATTATTTTATCCAGGTTTTCTGATTCTTTATGATTGAGTTTGGAATATTGTATGCTTCTAGGAATTTGTTCATTTTTCCCGGTTGTCTAATTATTGGCATATAGTTGTTCATACTATTGTTTTACAATCCTTTGTATTTCTGTGATTCAAGTTGTTACTTATTCTCTCTCATTCCAGATTTTATTTATTTGGGTCCTCTCTCTTTGGTTCTTGATGAGTATGGCTAATGCTTCATCAATATCATTTATCTTTTCAAAGAAGCAGCTCTTGGTTTCATTGTATATGTGTGTGTGTGTGTGTGTGTGTGTGTGTGTGTATCTATACTAATAAAAGGGTAATATGCAAATTTATCAGGATGCCCTCACAATAATGACTGAACATCAGACTGCATGGGGCAACAAGACCGGCAGAAGGGTTAGGGAGGGATGGCCAAACAACTGGACAGCAGGCTGTGTGGGGAGATCAGGTGGCAGGAGGGGGCAGTGAGGGGCAACCAGGTCAGTGGGGGTAGAGGGGCAGTTGGGGATGACCAGGCAAGCAGAGGGGAAAGTTGGGGTGACCAGACTGGTAGGCAAAGGTGGCTAGGGGAGATCAGGCTGGTAGGGGGAGAAGTTTGGGGCAAGCAGGCAGGCAGGGAGGTGAGCAGTTAGGAACCAGCCACCTAGATTGTGAGAGAGATTTCTGAGTCAAACATTCCCTGAGGGGTCCCAGATTGGAGAGGGTGCAGGCTGGGCTGAGGAGACTGCCCCCATCCCATGCATGAAGTTTGTACACTGGGCCTCTAGTATATATATCCTATATAATAAAAGCCTAATATGCAAATCAACTGAATGGCGGAACAATCAGCTGGATGACCAGTTGCTATGACTTGCATTGACCACCAGGGGGCAGAACTCAATGCGAGAGCTGCCCCCAGCCCATAGGACCTAGGCCAGCCAAGGCAGGTGCCAGTGGGAGGACCCCCAATTGTCCCACCACTTGCCCCACAGAGGGAGGCGACCGTTGGCAGTGGCAGTAGGAGGTGGCAGGGCCAGGAAGCAGGCAGCACCAGGCTGGCCAAGGTGGGTGCCAACAGGGACCCCTGATTGCCTCGCTGGTTGCCCCACAGAGTGGCCCTGATCACCATCCAGGCCTAGGGACCCTACCCATGCACGAATTTTGTGCATTGGGCCTCTAGTATGTATATATATGTACATACATATACAGTACATATATACTAGAGGCATTCCTGGTGCTCCCTGCACTCTGGACTTCCTCTTCTGGTCCTGGGGATGCCACCAGAAATACTATTCCTAGAATTCCTGGTGCTCCTCACACATGCTTGGTTTTCCCTTCCTGCTCTGTCTCCATCCCATGACCTCCTGCTCTGCCAAGTCCTGAGAACTGCCAGTTCTCCCGCTCTGATCTCTGCCCGGTGCCTGTGCATGCAAATTAACCAGCCATCTTTATTGGGTTAATTTGCATACTCACTCTTAATTGACTGGTGAGCGTAGTGGAGATATGGTGAATGTACGTGTTTCTCTTTTATTATATAGGATACACACACACACACACACACACACACACACACACATCTCTATGTAATTTATTTTCACTCTGATCTTTATTATTATCTTCTTCCTTATAGTTACTCAGGGCTTTTCTTGATTAAGTTTTGGAAGATTGTATGACTCTATAAATTAATCTAGTTCTTCCAGATTGTGCAATTTGTTGGCATATAGTTGTTCATAATATTTTCTTAAAATTCTCTGTATTTCTGTGGTGTTAATTGTTACTTCTCTTTCATTTTTGACTTTATTTATTTGGGTTTTATGTCTTTGTTTTTTAATAAATCTGGTTTAAAGATTTGTGAATAATATTTATCATTTAAATAGCTCTTGGTTTCATGGATCTTTTGTATTTTTTTATGCTCTATATTGTTTACTTCTGTTCTCATCTTTATTATTTTCTTTCATCTATTAACTTTGAGCTGTGTTTATTGTTCTTTTTATAGTTCCTTTAAATGCAGGGCCAGATTGTTTGAGATTCTTTTTGTTTCTTTAGGTAGGGCTCTATTGCTATGAATGTTCCTCTTTGGATTGCTTTTGCTTTGTCCCATAGAATTTACATTGTGTTTTTACTTTCATTTGTCTCAGGTGTCTTTTCATTTCTTCCTTGCTCTCATTATTAACCCATTAATTGTCTAGTAACATGTCACTTAGCCTCCATGTCTCAAGGTATCTTTTCATTTCTTCCTTGATCTCATTATTAACTCATTCATTATCTAGTGACATGTTATTTAGCTTCCATGTCTCTCTGTGTTTTTAAATTTTCTTTCTTTGATTGATTTCTAGTTTTTACAACTGTGATCAGAAAAGATGCTTGATATGATTTCGCTCTTTTTAAATTTATTAAGACTTGTTATGTGTTCAAACATGTGGGTATACCAGAAAATGTTTCATGTGCACTTGAAAAGAATGTATATTGGGCTGCTTTTATTAATATCTAATTCTCTGTAGATATTAATAAAATCCATCTAATATAGTGTGCCATTTAAGTCCGTGTTTTATTTTATTTTATTTTTTGTTAAATTTCTGTCTGGAAGATTTATCCATTGATGTCAGTGTGGTGTTAAAATACCTTACTATGATTGTATTACTGTCAATCTCTCCCTTTATGTCCATCAAGATGTATTTTAATATTTAGTTATGCCTATGTTGAGTGCATACATGATACAAGGATTATGTTCTCTGTTAGATTTATTTTGTTATTATTTAATGCTCTTTGTCTATTATTATAGACTTTGTTTAAAGTCTAATAAGTCTGCTAGAAGTATTGCTATCCAACCCTTTTTTCATTTCCATTTGCATGGCATATCTTTCCCCATTTCTTTACTTTTAGTCTCTGTGTGTCTTTCATTTTCAGGTGGGTCTCTTATAAACAGCATTTATATGGGTCTTCTTTTCTTTCTTTTTAAAAAAATACATTTTATTGATATTTTACAGAGAGGAAGGGAGAGGGATAGAGAGTTAGAAACATAGATGAGAGAGAGACATCGATCAGCTGCCTCTTTTACGCCCCCCACTGGGGTTGTGCCCACAACCAAGGTATATACCCTTGACGGGAATTGAACCTGGGACCCTTCAGTCTGCAGACGACGCTCTATCCACTGAGCCAAACCGGTTTCGGCAGGTCTTGTTTTATTTTTCATCAGCTACTCTATGTCTTTTGATTGGCATACTTAAGTCATTTTCAGTTAAAGAGATTAATGATAGGTGTGCCACTTCATTACTTATGTCTATCTTTTTCATTTATTCTCTTTAAATAGGGCTCTTTAATATTTCTTCCAATACTGGTTTGGTAGTAATGAAACCCTTTTGCTTTTTTTTTTGTTTTGTTTTTGTTTTGGTCTGAGAAGCTCTTTATTTCTCTTTTAACTTTAAATGCTAGCTTTGCTTAGTAAAATAATCTTGGTTGTAGGTTCTTGCTTTTCATCAATTTAAATATTTTATGCTAATGTTTGTTGAGAAATCATCTGCCAGTCTTTTGGGAGGTCCATTGTAGGTAACTCTCTTTCTCTCACTGCTTTTAAGATAGTCTCTTTGTCTTTAACTTGTGGCATTTTAAGAATGATGTGTCCTTGGAGGGGACTTTTTTGGGTTCATGTTGTTAGGGATTCTCTGTACTTCTTCAATTTGTGTGTGTGTGTGTGTGTGTGTGTGTGTGTGTGTGTTTTTCTTCACCACATTATGGAAGTCATTATTTTTTTTATGTAGTTTCTCAATTTATTGCTCTTTTTCTTCTTTTTCTAGTACTGCTATGATGCAGATGTTGTTAGACTTTATGATGTCCCAAAGATCCCTTAAACTCTTCTCATTTTTAAAAATTATTTTATTTTATATATATTTGTTGCTGCTCTGATTTGGGTGTTTTCTGCTGCCTTGTCTTCCAAATCACAAATTTGATTTTGCTTTATCTAACTTACTATTTATTTATTTAATGTATTCTTCATTTCAGATACTGTATTTTTCATTTCTGACAGTTTTTATAGTTTCTATGTCCTTTTTTCATGCTGTTTATTCTCACTAAGTTTCTTGAGTAACCTTATAACTATTGTTTTGGACTCTATATCTGGTAGATTCTTGCCTACACTTTATTTAGTTCTTTTTCTAGAGATTTCTCCTGTTCTTTTATTTGGGACATGCTTTTTAATCTACTCATTTTGGCTGCTTCTCTGTGTTTGTGGGTATTCAATCTGTTATGTCTTTTAGTCTTGGTAGGCCTTATGTAGATGTCCTATAGGTCTCAGTGGTACAATCTCTCTGATAACCTGAGCTGGGTCTTTCAGGAATCTTGTGTGGTTTATATGAGTCCTCCTGTTGTTCATTGAGTCTTGATTGCAGTTGGGCTATCCGTGCATGGGGTTAACCCTCAGGCTTGTTTACTCTGAGTACTGCCCCTGACCACAGTATACAAACTGTGTGGGTGCTGACTACACAAAGCAGAATTTGCCTCAGCAAGATCTGGTACATGTTGAGATCTCCCTTTGGATGTGGCTCTTGTGGAGCTAATTGGATCCTGCTCTGATATCGTCTGAACCTTGCCACTTGGTGTATTGGCTTTGGGACCTCTTGGGAGGGACTGTAGTGCTGGTCAATGTCAAATGCTGCATGTGACTGGTCCTGGACAACTTGTTTAGAGCTACCAAATGAAACTCACTTTGTGGCAGCCTCTGCTGGGCCTGGCTGTGTGTGGGAAGTACCAGGCTATGCACAAGGTTAGCTTCTACCATAATGGAACCCAGGGGAAGGTTCACAAAAGCCCAAAAGCACTCTGAGATCTACCTTTGCCTGCCTCTGATTTCAAGCTGCCTGTTAGGCTCAGACACTGAAAGACCTTTTAGCAGTACATAGGTTGTGTAAAGTAGGTTCTCAATGAGTCACCAGGTAGGTGCAAATGGTGCTCACCAAACTGATACAGACTCAAACTTGGCACCAGTGCTGGGACTGAGGCCACTCAGCAAAATTTTCAGCATACAGCAAGGCTATCCACTGGTGCCCATAGACCTTTCTGCTGGAGCAGGGTCTCAGGGAGTTTTCTTTTTTTTTCTTTTATATATTTTATTGATTTTTTACAGAGAGGAAGGGAGAGAGATAGAAAGTCAGAAACATCGATGAGAGAGAGACATCGATCAGCCGCCTCCTGCACGCCCCACAGTGGAGATGTGCCCACAAGCAAGGTACATGCCCCCGACCGGAATCGAACCTGGGACCTTTCAGTCCGCAAGCCAACGCTCTTTCCACTGAGCCAAACCGGTCTCGGCTCAGGGAGTTTTCAAAGGAAGGCCAGCAGAGTTTATCTATCTGAAACAGATAAAAATTTGGCCAGGTGAAGCAAAGTCTCTACACCAGTCAAGCTAGTGAGGAAAACATGAACCTCATCCTAGAGCCACACAACTCAGTCTGTTGTGGATTCTGCTTGGACCTCCAGGAGAGCCTGAGCTTGGCTGGGAGGGCCTCAGGAATTGGAAGTGTGGGACTAGTGGATTTTCATGGGGGTGGCATTGGTCAGCAGTGCGGGGAAGGTAAGGGAATGGCCACACAAGAGCCACACAACTCATTCTCAGACATCTGCTGAGTCTGCCCAGACCACTGCATCCTGGGCCCAGGCAGCTGACTGCTCTCCAGGGTGTGAGCTCCACATGATGGGACAACAGAGAGTTGGGAGGTTGGGATGATTGCATCCCCTTAGGCTGATAGCATATAGAGGGGGGTGCTTAACCCAAAAAAGATTGTGTCTGTGGATAATGTGAGAGAGGGACTCAGCACAGGAACCCTGGAGGCTATCCTTTCAGTCTCTCCCTAGAGTCACATGACCTAGTTTCTCCTCACACAACTCTAGTCTGCTCTGAGCTCTCCTCTCCCCCCCCTCGAACTTAAGGTAAGTGGCTTCAAATGAGATTTTGTGTGTTGGCCCTTTAAGAGGCACATGGGTTTCTGTCTTTTCTTGGTGTACAGAATCCCCACTAATTTTCATAGTCAGATGTTATATGGTCTCCTCTCTCTGGATTTGGGCCCCATGTGAGGTAGAAACTCCATGTTCTTCAGAGGGGACCTTAGCAGCTGAAATATTCCACTGGATCCTTGGTCATTGCTCATTAGTGTGGGGCTAGACTGTTTTGTGTCATTGCCCATCCTACCAGTCTCAATATGACTTCTTCTGTAAGTCCTTAGTTATCAGTCTTTTGTTAAGTTTGTCTTCAGTTGGTTATTCAGATGGATAGTTCTATATTTTAGTTGTAATTCCATTTTCAGGCCTGGAAAGGTGAGTGTAACTTCTACTTATGACTATTTGGATATTCACAATAGGAACTCTTATGTATTATTGATGGAGGTATAATGTAATCATTTTAGGGAAGAAATGGCATAACTTATTAAAGCAGAATTTGTGACTACCTAATTACCTGGCAATTTGTCTCCTGAGTATAAACCTAATAGAATAGCTTGTTAATTTTCCAGTCACAGTTTTCTAATTAATAACATAAAATATTCAAAAACAATGTGTATGTATGCAGGTAGGCCATCTGTCTATATCTGTCTATTTAGTTATATATTTCTAGTCAGCCAAATGGTAAATCTTGTTTTTTAAAAAAATCTATATTTCTGTCAATTCTAGTAATTTGTCTTTTCTCAGGAAAACTTTTTTATTTTATGTAAGTTTTCTCATTCATTACCAGATAATTGAACAAAATATTACCTTACAATTGCATTAGTGTCTTTTGTGTTTGGAATACATTTTCCTTTCTTATTTTCAGTTTTGGGATTTTCCTGCTCTCATTTTGTTATTGGTTAATTGATTTATTCAATAAATATATTGAATGCTTAGTATTGTGATAAGAATTGTGTGAAATTTATTAGCTAGTGAGGGAAAATTGATAATAAACAGGTAAATATAAGTAATATAATATTATGTCCTGATAACAAAACCTACATAGTGTAAGAGCATAGACAATGATTCAGAGGGGAACATTTTTTCTTTTCTTATTAAGGTATAATTGACATATAACATTACCTTAGTTTCAAGTGTACAACACAATGATTTGATATTGTATATATTGTAAAATGACCACCACAACAAGTCCAGTTAACAACTGTGACCATATGTAGTTACAAAAGTTTTTGTTCTTGTGATGAGAATTTTTGACTTTCTTAGGAACTTTCAAATATACATTATAATATCCATCTAATAAAAGAGTAATATGCAAATTGACCATCTCTTCAACACACAAGATCGCTGCCCCCATGTGGTCAAAATGACTGCCCCCATGTGGACACAAGATGGCCAGCAGGGGTGGGCAGTTGGAAGGGACCAGGCCTGCAAGGAAGGGCAGTTGGAGGCAATAAAGCCTGCAGGAGAGGGCAGTTAGGGGTGACCAGGTTCATCATAGGAAGAAAGTTGGGGACAAGCAGGCCTGCAGGGAAGGGCAGTTGTGGGGGACCCAGGCCTGCAAGGAAGAGCAGTTGAGGGGGAACCAGGCCTGCAGGGGAGGGCAGTTAGGGGTGACCAGGCCTGCAGGGGAGGGCAGATAGGTATCAATCAGGCTGTCTGGGGAATGGTTAGGGGATGATCAGGCAGACAGAAGTGGTTAGGGACAATCAGTAAGGCGGGCAGGCGAACAGTTGGGAGCCAGCAGTCCTGGATTGTGAGAGGGATGTCCAACTGCCCGTTTAGGCACGATCCTACTAAACAGGCAGTCGGACATGCCTCGAGGGGTCCCAGATCGAAGAGGGTGGAGGCTGGGCTGACGGATATTACCTCCCCCACCCCCTGCACGAATTTCTTGCACTAGGCTTCTAGTTAACTATAGTCATCATGGTGTAAGTTACATCCCCAGGAATTAATTATTTTATAACTAGAAGTTTGTTTGTTAATCCTCACCTGAGGATATTTTTCCATTGATTTTTAGAGAAAGTAGAAGGGAGAAGGAGAGACACATCAATGTGAGATAAATAGATCGATTGGTTCCCTCAAGCATGCACCCTGACTGGGTAGAGGGTCAAACCTGCAATTGACATACATGCTCCTGACCAGAATCAAACCCAGGACCCTTTAGTCCTCAGCCAATGCTCTATCCACTGAGCCAAACTGGCTAGGGCTGGAAGTTTGTACCTTTATCCATTTCCCTCACTCCCCATCTCCCTGTCTGTGCAATCACCTCTCTGTTCTTCATGTTTTTTTAAAATTCCACATATAAGTATTTATCTTTCTATGACTTATTTCACTTAGCATATTGCCCTCAAGGTCTATGCAAATGACAACATTTTATTCTTCTTTATAGCTGAATAATATTACATCTCTCTCTCCATACTACATCTTTATCCATTCATCTGTTAATGAACACTCAGATTGTTTTGATTTCTTGGCTTCTGTGATAATGCTGCAATAACATGGCTGCACATATTTACTCAAGTTAGTGCTTTCATTTCTTTGGATAAATACCTAGAAGTGGAATCGCTGGGTCATATGATTGTTCCATTTTTAATGTTTTGAGGAACCTCTACACTGTTTTCTACAGTGGCTGCACCAATTTGCATTCCCACCAACAGTGCACAAATGTTCCCTTTTCTGCTCATCCTTATTGTTTGTTGCCTTTTTGAAAATGGCCAATCCAACAGGTGTGAGGCAATATCTCATGTGGTTTTGATTTGCATTCCCTGATGATTAGTGAAGTTGACCATCTTTTCATGTACATGTTGCCCACCTGTATGTTTTCTTTGGAAAAATGTCTATTCCGATCCTCTGCCCAGTTTTTCCTCAGATTTTTTGTTTGTTTTATTATTGAGCTGTATTGAGTTCTTTATATATTTTGGGTATGTGAATATTTTCTCTCATTCAGTAGGTTGTCTTTTCATTTGGTTGATGGTTTCCTTTACTATGCAGGAGAGAAGCTATTTTTGATGAGGAGTGTATCTATGAGGAGGTGTCTTATTCTTCCCTTTATAGCAGGTTTTGCTTAATATTTATGATATGTTATTTGACACAAAGAATTAGGATTATCAAAAAATTTCTGGAGTAAGTATTTCATTATTATAATGTGGTTTTAATGTAATTTTAATGCTTTTTATAAACTTCAAATTTAACTAATTTTGTGGTATTAATGTGAAAGTCCCTTCTTTGTTTTTATGTTTTCTCTGTCTCTCAACTAAGATGCTTCACTGAGTATGTCCTCATTTATGGTTGTATAGTAATTTTTACTCCAATTGAATGCATATCATTTACATTATCTATCTATCTATCTATCTATCTATCTATCTATCTATCTATCTAACTATCTATCTATCTATCTATATTGTAATTTTTATTAATGTATTATATGTCTACATATCTTCCCATTGCCCCCTCACCCCACTCCCATGCATACGATAACCCCCCCGTGTCTTGCATCCATTGGCCATGCTTATAGGCATGCACACAAGTCCTTCGGTTGATCTCTTATCTACCCCACATCTTCCTAACCTTCCCACTATAATTTGACAGTCTGTTTGATGCTTTACTGTCTCTGTATCTATTCTTTTGTTCATCAGTTTATAATGTTCTTTATTACCCATAAATGAATGAGATCATGAGGTATTTTTCTTTCATTGACTGGCTTATTTTACTAAGCATAATGCTCTCCAGTTCCACCCAGGTTGCTGCAAATGGTAAGAATTCTTTATTTTTTATGGCAGTGTAGTATTCCATTGTATAGATGTACCAGAGTTTTCTGATCCAGTCATCTGCTGACGACACCTAGGCTGTTTCCAAATCTTAGCTATTGTAAATTGTGCTGCTATAAATGTAGGGATGCATAAATCCCTTTGATTGGTATTTCCAGTTTCTTAGGATATATTCCTAGGAGTGGGATTACTGGGTCAACTGGGAGTTCCATTTTTAGTTTTTTGAGGAAATTCTATACTGTTCTCCGCAGTGGCTGCACTGGTCTGCATTCCCACCAGCAGTGCACAAGGGTTCCTTTTTCTGTGCATCCTCACCAACACCTGTTATTTGTTGATTTGTTGATGATTGCCATTCTGACAGGTGTGAGATGGTATTGCATTGTCGTTTTGATTTCATCTATCAGATAATTAGTGACTTTGAGCATGTTTTTATGTCTCTCTTGGCCTTCCTTCTTCCTTCTTTCAAAAAGATTCTATTTAGGTCCGTTGCCCATTTCTTTATTGGATCATTTATCTTCCTTTTATATAGTTGGATAAGTTACCTATTGATGTTGGAGATTAAAACTTTATCAGTGATAACATTTGCAAATATGCTCTCCCATACAGTGGGCTTTCTTGTTGTTTGGCTGATGGTTTCTTTCACTGTGCAAAAGTTTTTTATTTTGATGTAGTCCCATTCGTTAATTTTCTCTTTAGTTTCCATTGCCCTTGGAGTAGTATCACCGAAGATATTCCTTTGGCATATGTCTGAGATTTTGCTGCCTGTGGATTCTTCTAGTATTTTTATGGTTTCCTGTCTTATGTTTAAATCCTGTATCCATCTTCAGTTTATTTTTGTGTATGGTGGTCTAGTTTCACTTTTTTGCATGTATCTGTCCAATTTTCCCAACACCATCTATTGAAGAGACTGTCTTTACTCCATTGTATGTTCATGTCTCCTTTATCAAGTATTAATTGAGCATAGTGGTTTGGGTGGTTATCTGGATTCTCTGTTCTATTCCATTGGTCTATATGTCTGTTCTTGTGCCAGTACCAGGCTGTTTTGAGAACAGTAGCTTTGTAATACAGCTTGAAATCTGGTATTGAGATCCCATCTACTTTATTCTTTTTTCTCAGGATTGCTGTGACTATTTGAGATCTTTTTTTATTCCAGATGAATCTCTGGAGAGTTCTTTCTAGGTTTGTGAAATATGCCCTTCGTATTTTAATGGGGAGTGCATAGAATCTATGGATTGATTTGGGTAGTATAGATATTTTAATGATGTTGATTCTCCATGGTATGCTCTTCAACCTGTTTACGTCTTCCTCTATCCGTTTTTCAATGTCCTATAGTTTTCCGCATATAGGTCTTTTACCTCCTTAGTTAAGGTTATTCCTAGGCATTTTAATTTTTTTGGTGTGATGGCAAATGGGATTTCTTTCTGTAAGATCTGTAAGTTCTCTTTCTGTAAGTTCACTATTCATGTATAGAAATGCCATAGATTTCTTGGCATTAATTTTGTATCCTGCTACATTGTCAAATTCATTTATTAAGTCTATTAGTTTTTTGATGGGGACTTTTGTGATTTTATGTACAGTATCATGTTATCTGCAAATAAGAATGGCTTTACTTCTTCTTTTCCATTTTGTATGCCTTTTATTTCTTCTACTTGTCTAATTGCAATGGCTAATACTTCCAGTACTATGTTGAACAGGAGTGGTGAGAGTGGGCATCCCTGTCTTGTTCCTATTCTTATGGGAAATGGTTTTAGTTTTTGCCAATTGAATATGATGTTAGCTGTGGGTTTATCATATATGGCTTTTATGATGTTGAGGTATGATCCTTCTAGTCCCTCCTTGCTGAGAGTTTTTATCAAGAAAGGGTATTGGATTTTGTCAAATGCTTTGTCTGCATTAATTGATACGACTATGTGATTTTTAATCTCTCAATTTGTTTATGTGATGTATCATGTTCTTTGATTTGTGGATATTGTACCATCCTTGCATTCCTGGGATAAATCCTATGTGGTCATGTTGTATGATCTTTCTGATGTACTGCTGAACCCAATTTGCTAGATTTTTGTCGAGCATTTTGGCATCTATGTTCATGAGGGATATTGGCCTGTAATTCTCTTCATTGTGTTGTCTTTATCTGATTTTGGTATTAGGGTGATGCTGGCTTCATAGAAGGTGTTTGGAAGTGTTCCTTCTTGAATTTTTTGGAATAGTTTGAGGAGGATAGGTTTTAATTCTTCCTTGAACGTTTGGTAAAACTCTCCTGTGTAGCCATCTGGTCTCGGGCTTTTGTTTGCTGGAAGCTTTTTGATGACTGCTTCAATTTCTTCCATAGTTATTGACCTATTGAAAGGTTTAGATTCTTTCTGATTGAGTTTTGGAAGGTTGTATTTTTCTAGGAATATGTCCATTTCCTCCAGGTTGTCCAGTTTGTTGGAATAGAGTTGGTCATAGTATTTTTTTTAAACAATCCTTTTTATTTCGGTGGTGTCTGTTGTTATCTTCTCTTTCATTTCTGATTTTGTTTATTTGAGTCCACTGTCTTTTCTTCTTAGTGAGCCTTTCTTGTTTATCCTTTCAAAGAACCAGCTCTTGGTTTTATTGATCTTCTGTATCGTTTCTTTGGTCTCTATGTCATTTATCTCTGCTCTGATTTTACTATTTTCATCCTTCTCTTGCACTGGGATTTTTTTGTTGCTCTCTTTCTAGCTCTTTGAGTTGTAGGGTTAGATAATTTATTACCATTGTTTCTTGTTTTTTGCAGTAGGCTTGTAGAGCTATGAACTTACCTCTCAAGACTGCTTTCACTCTGTCCCATAGATTTTGGATTGTTGTTTTTCATTGTCATTTGTTGACATGATGTTTTTTATTTATTTTTTGATCTCTCTGGTTATCCAGTCATTGTTTAATAGCATGCTGTTTAGTCTTTACGTGTTTGATTTCTTTGGATTGATTTTATTGTAGTTGATTTCTAGTTTTATGCCACTGTGACCTGAGAAAATGCTTGATATGATTTCTATCTTCTTGAATTTGAAGAGACTTTGGCTATACCAACATGTGGCCTAACTTTGAAAATGACCCACGTGCACTTGAAAAGAATGTATATCCTGTGTCTTTGGGGTGAAATATTCTGAAGATGTCAATTTCATCTGGTCTAGTGAGTCATTTAGGATTGATGTTTCTTTGCTCATTTTTTGTTTAGAGGATTTGTTCAATGGTGATAGTGGGGTATTAAAGTCTACTACTATGATTGTATTGCAGTCAATCTCTCCCTTGATACCCTCTAGGTGTTTTTTTTAAAAATGTATTTTGGTTCTCCTGTATTGGGTGCATATATGTTTATCAGAGTTAGTTCTTCTTGTTGGATTGCCCTCTTTAGTATTATGAAGTAGCCTTCTTTATCTCTTGTTATGTCCTTCATTTTGAGAACTAATTTGTCAGATATAAGTATTGCTACCCTAGCTTTTTTTTCATTTCCATTTTCCTGAAAAATCGTCTTCGATCCCTTCACCCTCAGTCTGTATGCATCTTTTTTCTGAGGTGGGTTTCTTGAAGACAGCAGATATATGAGTAATGTTTTCTTATCCAATTGCTTACCCAATGTTTTTTTTATTGGATCATTTAATCCATTTACATTTAAAGTTATTATTGGTAGGTATTTATTTGTCACCATTTTCATTCTTTATCCCTATGTTCCTTCTTTACTTCCTATTTCTTCTTTTTACAGCAGACCCTTTAGCATCTTGCATTGCTGGTTTGGTGGTAATAAGTTCCCTTAGTCCCTTTTGGTCTGTAAAGCTCCTGATATCACCTTCAATTTTGATTGAAAGCCTTGCTGGGTACAGTATTCTTGGATTCAAACCCTTTCTTTGCATGACTTTGTATATTTCATTCCATTCCCTCTGGCCTGATGAGTTTCTGTTGAGAAATCAGTTGCTAGTCTTTATGGGGGTTCCTTTGTAGGTAAATTTCTGTTTTTCTCTGTCCACTTTTAAGATTCTTACTTTGTCGTTGGTGTTTGCCAGTTTAACTATAATGTGCCTTAATTTCGGTCTTTTGGGATTCATTTTTCTTGGGATTCTGTGAGCTTCTTGGATTTGTGTGCAACTCTGTGAGCCTCTTGGATTTTTTCTTCTTTTTATTAGGGAAGTTTTTTGTCATTATTTCTTAAAACAGGTTATCTATTTCTTTCTCAGTTTCATCTCCTTCTGGAACCCCTGTTATGCAGATATTGTTTTGTTTTGTGTTATCCCAAAGTTCTCTTAGAATCTCCTCCTGCTTTTTAATTTTTTTCCTAGAAGCTATTCTAATTGAGTATTTTTTTTAAATCTTGTATTCCAGCTCATTGATGTGGTCTTCTGCTTCTTCTAGTCTAATTTTGATGCTTTGTATTGAGTTCTTTACAGCAGCATTGTCATTTTTCATTTCTCCTTGATTCTTCTTAATTTCTCCTTGGTTCTTACTCATATTGTCAAATTTGTCTTTCATTCTTTTCAGCCACCTTATGACTATTTCTCTGAATTCTTTCTCTGGAAGGTTGCTTGGCTCCATTTCATTTACTTCCTTTTCTGGTGATGACTGATTTTCTTTCATATGTGGACAGTTTCCTTTTCTGCCCATGGTTTCTCTTCTCCAGGTGTCTGATTATGTAGTTCTCTCTCTCCTTATCCCAGGCGAAATATTACCTTTCCGTGTGGTGTATAGAGCTCCTCTGAATCCAATGTTTGCACTGATTGGGGAGCAGTGTTCTAGGGCTTGTAGCTGTTCATTGGGTGCCACAGCTGTAGCTTTTCAGGCTTCCATAAACATCCACTTTCCCCTTCAAGATGGCGTGGTCTCCATGTCCGAGCTGGTAGCTCTGGGAGAAAAAACCCTGTGGCAGTGGGGCTTCCTGGTCAGGGGAGCCCCATCCAGTAATCTTCCACCTTCTCTGGGGGATAACTATCCCTTATCTTGCCAACAAACACTCCCAGTGTGACCCTCAGCTGTTCTCTCTGTCTGCTCAGGGACAAGGCTTGGGACACGTCCCTCTATTCTGCCACCATTTCTTCCTTCCGAGTCTACAATCACTATCATTACAGATACACTTGCTTTTACTTCCATCCTTTCATTCTCTGTTCTTTGTTTCTTTGAATTGTTGTTTGTATTTTTCTTTAATTTGTTAAATGTTCTATTTTATTTTCCTTCTCCTGGTAATCAGAGAAGCTCACAATCTCTTTTTTTGTTCTATGTGAAGCAACATTTAGGACTAAAAGGCTACAGTGTGTGTGGGAGGGGCTGCAGAGCCTCCTGCTCAGAGGCTAGTGCTTCACAGGTTGGTCAGAAAGGATGGACAACAGGCTTCCAGTAACCTGCACTGAGGCTGCAGGGGACATACCACTACACTGCCCTGCCATGAACTTGCAATCAGTCCAGCCCCATCCAGATTGATCTTCCCCATCAGGAAAGGTGGTTCCATGTGATTCCCAATGAAATGTCCAGAGCACAAGAGCCTCTCACAGAGGTTGCAGGGGCTGCTGCTTCCCTGGTGAGGGATGTCTCAGATTAATGAGACAGTTGTGCCCATGGAGCCTTCTGGCTCCATTGCTCCACCCTTGGCTACTGAGACATGGTATGAGAACAGGCCAAGAGCTCCCGATCTTTGAGGCATCTGCCCTTCTGGGAACTGAGTCCCAGTTTCTGCCAAAGGGTGGAGGTGCCAGAGGCTGCTTCCAGAAGATACCGAAGAGGAAAGCAATAAAAAAAGAATGAATGAGTGAAATAAACAGAAAGAATAGAAGAAACAGAGATGAGGAAACAGAGGTGTCATGAGGGTAGCCAATGGTGGAGCCAAGAATCCAACTCTGGCAGTTGGATTCATGCCTCTCAGCTCTGCTGCCTATAAATGGGTGAATGAATAAAGAGATTCGGGGTATGAAATAAGATGTATAAGTAACATATTTACTGAAGATATAATATAAGGTAATTATGATCAGAATGGTCTATGGTGGACCCATCTATACTATTATAAATCAGGAAATAGCTATCTGGGCAATGCTGGGATTGGGAGGGTACACAGGAGGTTTCTGTGATATTCGTCATTCCATGGGTTGATCTGGGTGCTTGTTACCCTGTCTTGAGTCATGGGGGAGCCAAGACTATTTAAATCTGAGGTCTTACTGACAGGCATGGCATCTTTGGGCAGTTGAGATTGTGGCTGATACAATTAGTAGAACAATAGAATGTATTACTGAGTTAATGGATGCAGTGTGCCTGAAATGAGAGCACAATAAAAATCCCAGCCATAGATCTATGGCCATGGTGAGGGAAACTGTTAGAACTTTCCAAGCTTCATGGGGCTAGGGACACTCGAATGCTGAAGTAAGGCAGGTTGTTGCTTCTATTCTTTGAGGCACAGCTGCCAAGAGCCAGTTTGCCTTGGCCAGCTGGCTTTGTGCAATTTGGGATCAGAGAACTTCATGCACAACATGGACAAAGATGCCTTGGCTTCAGTCTTTGGTTCAAACAAAAAGCATTTTTGTAAGCCTCTGTCTTCTTGACGAACTTTGAGTAAGTTCAGCTCAAACTCTGTTGCCTTTGGCTCTGGCAAAATTCTGCTGCTTGGAGATTTGTGTTGTTTCTTTTTGATGCTCTACAATCAACAATTGCAAAATAACCAAGAAGTGAACATGTTGTGAGGACAATGAGAAACAGACCCATGGCTGCCAAATAAGGAAGTGAAAAGACAAAACCTTCCAGTTACATAATAAGCAGCCAAGTGCAGGGTGCGCCACTCCAAGAGAGAATACGCTTGGCCTGGTGCTGGAATTCCTCCTGAGCCAGTGCCGCTGTGTATATCTGGGTTCAATAAAGATAATTCACTCCATCCAATGTAATATTTAATCATATTATGGCTTCTTTCCTAAGATCTTTCACCTACTTTTAGATGCAACTCTGTGAATTTAGAGATGGGCCGGAGGAAATAATGAAAAGTTGGCAATTTTGGGTTCCATGTTTTAAAAGCCGTCTGTATCTCACTGTTGCAAGGCAGGCTTCTGAAATCCTCTCTTGTCCTAAAAACTTGTGAAATTCCACAAACAAAAGGGAAGAAGGTGGGGCAGCAGAGACCGCCACAGGAAGCCCTATTGCAAAGCCTCACTTCACACAGAAACTGCTCCACCACTCCACCAGGTGGATAGATGTTGGCATTTTTTTCTTCCTTTAAAAAAATTAACATATTACATGTGTACATGTCTTCCCATTGCGGCCCCCCCCACTCCCATGCTCTAACTCCCCAGTGTCTTGTGTCCATTGGTTATGCTTATATGAATGCATACAAGTCCTTCGGTTATCTCTTATCTACCCACCTCTCCCTAACCTTCCCACTGTAATTTGACAGTCTGTTTGATGCTTTACTGCTTCCGTATCTATCCTTTTGTTCATCAGTTTATAATATTGTTTATTATCCATAAATGAGTGAGATCATGCGGTATTTTTCTTTCATTAACTGGCTTATTTCACTTAGCATAAAGATGTTGGCATTCTTGTGATTTGACAATGTTACCAATGTGTGAGACTGATTTGTGTGCACAAAGGAGGGAGTTCTTTAGTTTGCCACTCAGTCTTATAGTCATCAATGAAAAATTTGAGTGCAATTGCCTTTGTCACTAGAAGAAAGGGCAGAAATATGTATTCATACTTCTTGAAATCTGTATAGTTATGGTGGAGCAAGTGAAAATACCAGGAAATAATTTAACTTTATAAGAGTGGATGACACACTCTCATCCTATCTAATAAAAGAAAAACATGCAAATTGACCATACCTCAGCTACATCCACAAGCCATGCCCACAAACCAATCAGGAGTGAGTATGCAAAGTAACCCAATCAAGATGGCAGTTAATTTGCATATCCTGGTGCAGAGTTAAGACTGAAAACAGTGTAGAAGGAAGCCAAGTGCTGCAGAAGGGAAGGGAACTGTGGAGAAGCAAGCAAGTGGGGCAGTGAAGAAGGAATGGAAGCAGGTGGGGCAGAGGAGAAGGGAGGGAAGCAGGTGAGGCAGGAAGCAGGCAGGGCTGTGGAGAAGCAAGGGAAGAAGGTGGGGCAGCAGAGACCGCCACAGGAAGCCCTATTGCAGGAATCTTCCTGCAATGGGCCTCTAGTGTTAATATAAAACTCTCAAAATAAAACCAATCTCCTAAGCCTGGTAGGGTGGAAATGATAGAATCTCCTTATAATACTCTTTTAAAAATATTTTTAATGATTTCAGAGCGGAAGGGAGAGGGAGAGAGAGAGAAACATTAATGATGAGAGAGAATCATTGATTGGCTGCCTCCTGCAGGCCCCACAGTAGGGTCAGGAGAACTCCACGGAGGTGGTAGCATCTGAGGTGGTTTGGGAAATAAAGTAGTATCTTGGACATGAACTTAGAGGCAGATGTCCCAGTGGACAGGGTCCTACATAGAGTACCAGGTTGCTGGATGGAACAGGGACCAGGGGCAGGCAAAGGCAGCCTTCTCCAGGATGCAGAGATGAGTCTTCTGCTTCCTCCCCCAGGGCAAATAACTTTACATAAAACATGTTTTACAGGCATGAAGTTTCCCACTTCCTTGTGTGAAAGTAAAGTTAAAAATTTCTTTATTGATTAAGGTATTAAATATATGTCCTTGTTCCCCCATGACCCCCCACCTCCCATTCATTACCCCCACCTCTGTTGTCTGTGTCCATTGATTAGGCTTATATGCATGCATATAAGTCCTTTGGTTGATCTCTCCCCATTACCCCCACCATCCCCTGCTTTCCCTGATGTTTGACATTTTGATGGATATTTCTGTCTCTGCATCTATCTTTGTTCATCAGTTTATGTTGTTCATTATATTCCACAAATGAATGAGATCATGTGTTATTTATCTTTCTCTGCCTGGCTTATTTCACTTAGCACAATGCACTCCGGGTCCATCCATGTTGTTTCAAATGGTTAGAACTCCTTTTTTTACTGCAGCATAGTATTCCATTGTGTAGATGTACTATGGTTTTTTAATCCACTCATCTGCTGATAGGCACTTGAGCTGTTTCCAAATATTAGCTATGGTGAATTGTGCTTCTATGAACATAGGGGTGCATATATCCTTTCTGATTTGTGTTTCTAGTTTCTTGGGATATATTCCTAGAAGTGGTATCACTGGGTCAAATGGGAGTTCCATTTTTAGTTTTTTGAGGAAACTTCATACTGTTCTCCACAGTGGCTGCACCAGTCTGCATTCCCACCAGCAGTGCACGGGGGTTCCTTTTCCTCCTCATCCTCACCAGCACTTATCATTTGTTGATAATAGCCATTCTGACAGGTTTGAGATGGTGCTGCATTGTTTTGATTTGCATCTCTCAGATGATTAGTGATTTTGAGCATGTTTTCATATGTCTCTTGACCTTCCTTCTGTCTTCTTTTGAAAAGTGTCTATTTAAATCAGTTACCCATTTTTTGATTGGGTTGTTTATCTTCTTTTTGTTAAGCTGCATGAGTTCCCTGTAAATGTTCGAGATTAAACTCTTATCTTTGATATCATTGGCAGATATGTTCTCCCATTCAGTGAGCTTTCTTGTTTTATTGATGATCTCCTTTGCAGTGCAAAAGCATTTTATTTTGATGTAGTCCCATTTGTTTATTTGCTCTTTAGTTTCCATTGCCCTAGGAGCAGTATCATGAAGAAATTGCTTCAGCATTATGTGAGATTTTTCCACGTGCAGATTCCTCTACTATTTTTATGGTTTCCCATCTTATTTTGAAGTTATTGATCCATTTCGAGTTTATTTATTTATTTTTATTTATTTATTTTCAATTTAATAAATCTTTATTGTTCAGATTATTACAGTTGTTCCTCTTTTTTTTTTCACCCATATCTCCCCACCACCTGGCTCCCACCCCACCCTTTACCCTTACCTTCTCCCCACTCCACATTGTCCTCATTCATAGGTGTACAATTTTTGTCCAGGCTCTTCCCACAACCCCACACCCCTTCCCCCCTGAGAATTGTCAGTCCACTTTCATTCTATGCCCCTGATTCTATTATATTCACCAGTCTATTCTGATTGTCAGATTTGTTTATTCCCTTGATTTTTAGAGTTCCTTGTTGATAGATATGTATTTGTTGTTCATAATTTTTATCTTTACCCATTTCTTCTTTTTCCTCTTCTTAAAGGGTACCTTTTAGCATTTCATATAATCCTGGTTTGGTAGTTATGAACTCCTGTAGTTTTTTCTTGTCTGTGAAGCTCTTTATTGGACCTTCAATTCTGAATTATAGCTTTGCTGGGTAGAGTGATCTTGGTTGTAGGTTCTTGCTATTCATCACTTTGACTATTTCTTGCCACTTCCATTTGGCCTGCATAGTTTCTGTTGAGAAATCAGCTGACAATCGTATGGGTGCTCCCTTGTAGGTAACTAATTGTTTTTTTTTTTTTTGCTGCTGTCAAGATTCTCTCTTTGTCTTTTGCCATTGGCATTTTAATTATAATGTGTCTTGGTGTTGTCCTTTTTGGAATTTTTTTGTTTGGGGTTCTCTGCACTTCCTGGACTTGTAAGTCTATTTCTTTCACCAGATATGGGAAGTTTTCAGTCATTATTTTTTCAAATAGGTTTTCAGTATATTGCTCTCTCTTTTCTTCTGGCACCCCCATTATTCTGATGTTGGTATGCTTGAAGTTGTCCCAGAGGCTCCTTACATTATCTTCACATTTTTGGACTCTTTTCTTTTTGCTTTTCTGGTTGGGTGTTTTTTGCTTCCTCATATTTCAGATTTTTGGTTTGATTGTTGGGGTCCTCTATCTGCTGTTTGATTTCTGTATATAATTCTTTATTTCAGACAGTGCATGCTTAATTTCTGATTGGTCCTTTTATATATATATTTTTAGCATTCTCATTAAGATCCTTGAAGGTCTCACTAAGTTTCTCTGCAGTTTGTACAAGATTCTTGAGTAACCTTATAAATGTGATTTTGAACTCTATGTCCAGTTGTTTGCTTTCCTCCATTTCTTTCATTTGTGACATGTTTCTTTGTTTCTGCATTTTGGCTGCTTCTCTGTGTTGATGGAGTGGCTTTATGTGCTAGTTGTCTTTTATGGCCCAGTAGCTCTGCCTCCCTAATCACCTAAGGTGGACAATCTTGGTGCACCCCTTTACAGTCTTGTAGTTAAGCCTTGATTGCTATTGGTACACTGGAGGAATTGACCTCCAGGCCAATTGACTGTGAGGATTAGCTCTGTATATAATGGAAGGATTGCTATGCTGTAGACACCCCTATGGGGCAGGACTTGATTGGGGCTTTGGTGCTCACTGAGTCTGTCTCTTGAGTGTGTCACTTATGTATGTGAGGAGTTGAAATGTGTTATTGCCTGACACTGACCTCTAGGTACACTGGTTCCTGGATCTCCAAGGAGGTGCAAATCAGCTAGTGTCTGAGGTCACCCAGTAGGAGCTACAGGGAGATCTGAAGATTTCTCCTCTTTGCTTGGAGTTTGGAAGTTTTGAAGTTGTCTGACCCAGTTGCAATTTGTTGGTTTAATCTGTGAAAGGGCAAGCCTTTTATATGCAAAAGCCACTGCATACAGCTTGGTGGGTTTTTAAAATGGGTGGGGCAGGTTCTCAGGGAATTACTAGGCTAGGGTGTGGCAAACAGTGCTGGCTGCCAGTCAGCCCTCTCTGCCATGCTCTGTTCAGTGTCCCAAGTTCCATGCCCCAGCGCAGTAAACAATGATTCCTGTGTGCACTTCTGTGAGAAGGCCACTCTCTCTTTCCAATCTGATAGCCAACAGTCCAGTTTCTCCCTGTATGAGTCTGGGTCCCCAGAATCTCTCCGGAAACTGGAGTTCAGAGCAATCGGGAACTTGTAACTCCCTCCCAATTGAAAAAAATAGTGCACGCCAGCCTGATTCATGAGTGTCTTTCTGAGCCTCTGCACATCTTACCAGGTCTCAATGCACTTTTTTTCTTTTCTTATAGTTGTAAACTTTCACTCCGCTAGCTTTTCCGTGCTTCTGGTGGATAGTTGTTTTGTCTTTTAGTTGTAGTTTTGGTGTGGTTGTGAGAGGCAGCACGCATAGGTATATACCTTATGCCGCCATCTTGGTTCTCTCCAGAATGTTTTTATTGTAGTTTATTTCTAATATTATGCCTTGGGGTCTAAGAAAATACTTGATATGATTTCAATCTTTTTGAATTTGGGGAAACTTTTTTGTGACCCAATATGTGATTTATTTTTGAAAATGTCCCATGTGCACTTGACAAAAACATATATTCTGTGTCTTTGGGGTGAAATGCTCTGAAAATATCAATTAGGTCCATCTGATCTAGTGCTTCATTTAGAATTGCTATTTCTTTGCTGATTTTATTGTCTAAAAGATTTATCCAGTGATGTTAGTGGTGTATTAATGTCCTCTACTATGATTGTATTGTTGTCAATCTCTCCCTTGATATTTTCCAGGATTTTTTAAAAATGTATTTGGGTGCTCCTAAATTGGGTGCATATATGTTTATCAGAGTTATATCTTTTTGTTATATCAATTCCTTTATTATTGTGAAGTGGCCTTCCTTATATCTTTTAATGGCCTTTACTTTGAAGTCTATTTTGTCAGATATAAGTACTGCTACCCCAGCTTTTTTTTCATTTCCACTTGCCTGAAAAATGTTTGTCCATCCCTTCACTTTCAGTCTGTCTGTATGAGTCCCTTTTTCTAAGGTGGGTCTCTTGTAGGCAGCATATATATGGGTCGTGTTTTTTTTTTTTATCCATTCAGCCACTCAATGTCGTTTGATTGGAGCATTTATCCATTTATGTTTAAAGTTATTTTTGAAAGATACTTATTTGTAGCCAATTTTATTTTTTGTGTCTGTATTCCTTCTTACCTTTTTATTTCTTCTTTTTACACCAGTCCCTTTAGCATTTCTTGCATTGCTGGCCTGGTAGTGATAAATTCCCTTAGTGTGTGTGTGGTTTTTTGTTTCTTTTTTTTGTCTGTGAAGTTCCTTATTTCTGCTTCAATTTTGAATAACCTTGCTGTATAGAGTATTTTTGGATTCAGTCACATGGTTTGCATCACTTTGTAAATTTTCTTTCATTCTTTTCTTGCCGTATGTATTTCAATTGAGGAATCATTTGATAATCTAATGGGAGCTCCCTTGTATGTAATTTTCTGTCTCTCTTGCAGCCTTTAAGATTCTCTCTTTGTCCTGAATATTTGCCATCCTCTTTGGGACTCTCAGTGCTTGTGTGTGACTTTTTTCTTTGCCACATCAGGGAAGTTTTCTGACATTATTTCTTTTAATAGGTCTTCTAACCCCTGTTCCTCTTCCTGTTGTTCTGGCACCCCTGTCATTCATATGTTGCTTTGTTTCATGTTGTCCCATAGCTCCATTAGGATCTCCTCCTGTCTCTTAATTTTTTTTTCTCCTATTGCAAATCAGTGTGGCTGTGTTTTGCTTCCCTGTCTTCTAATTCACTAATTTGGTCCTCCACTTCTTCTAGTCTATTGTTGAAACTTTCATGGTGTTTTTTTTATTGCAACTATATCACTCTATTTCTTTTTGATTCTTGTGTAAGTTGTTGATTTTTTTCATCTATTTCTTCTTAATACTTACATAAAGTGTTGATTTTTTCTTCCATCCAGTTTATGAACTCTATGACCCTTATTCTGAATTATTTTTCTTACATATTTAATGCCTCTGATTCACTTAGCTGCTTTTCTGTTGATTTCTCCTTTTCTTTCCTTTGTGGATATCTTTGTCTACCCACTTTTGGTCTCATCGACTGATCTAAATGTTGAGCTATGCAGGGGATGCTCCTTGGGTGGAAGTGGCTTCTCTGGCTGCAGTTGCTCCTTGGGTGGTCATGGTAGCAGCTGCTCCTCAGTTGGCAGCTGTTCCTCTGGTGGGTGCTGTTCACAGCAGTGGTGCCTCCTCTGGCTGGTGGGGGAGGCTGCTCATATAGCTGCTGTTCCTTGGATAGGGGTGGGCTAATTATAAGGTTGCTGCTCCTTGGATGGAGATGGGTTGCTTATGTCTGCTGCTCCTTGGATGGGGATTGGCTGCTTACATGGCTGCTGCTCTTCAGACAGGGGCGGACTGCTTGCATGGCTGCTGTTCTTTAGATTGGGCCTGGCTGCATACTGCTGCTGTTCTCAGATGGGATGGGCTACTCATGATGCCACTGGTCCTTGGACAGGGCAGGTTGTTTGCAGGGCCGCTGCTCTTCATATGGGTGCAGGTTGCTTGTGTACCTGCTTCTTCTTGGACAGGGAGTGGTCTGCTCGTGCGGCTGCTGTTCCTTGTGTGGGAGTGAGCTGCTCATGCTATTGATGCTCCTTGGACAGGGATGGACTGCTCACTAAGCTCCTTCTCGTTGGGCAGGTGCAGGCTGTTTGTGGGTACTGCTCCTCGGACCAGTGTGGACTGTACAGAGTTGCTGCTCTTTGGATGTGGGCAGTCTGCTCATGTGACTGCTGCTCCTCAGAAGGGAGTGGAATGCTCACACAGGTACTGCTCCTCAGAGGGGGGCAGATGGCTCACACAACTGCTGCTTTTCGGATGGGGGCAGGCAGTTTGTGTGGCTGCTGCTCCTCGGAAAGGGGAGGTCTACTCACATAGCTGCTGCTCCTTGGAAGGGGGCTGGCTGCTCATGCAGCATAGCTGCTGCTCTTTGGACAGGTGCAGGATATGGGCTGTGCACAGCTGCTGCTCCTCAGATGGGGGCTGGCTGCGTAGCGCTGCTGCTCCTCAGTAGTGGTTGGACTTCTCAAGCAGCTGCTGCTCCTCAGATGGTGTGGTTGCTGCTCCTCAGACGGGGGAACTGGCTGCTCACACAGCTGCTGCTTCTTGGACAGGAGCAGGCCATGTGAAGCTGCTGCTCTTAGGCCTGTGGCAGGTTGCTGGTGGGGCTGCTGCTCCTGGGCCAGGAGCAGATTGCTCACATGTGATTGCAATACCCTGGGCTAAAGCATTGAACCAATCATAGGGGACCCTGCTTCTAAATACACAGGAGCCTGTTCCCAGGGTGGCTGGAGCTTTGTTGACTGTGGGATCACAGCCTAGGTAGCATGTCCCTGGAAGGGGTGGCTGTAGAATCCCAGGTGTTATCTGAGGGTACTCTAGGTAGAGTTGAAGCTGGCAACTCAGTTACAGCAGCTCTCCCCTTCAAAAAGGTTAGGCCTCTGAGGTCAAGCTGGCCTCCTGGTACTGTTTGCAATGGTAGCAGAAGCTGCCTAGTTAGGCGAGCCTGACTAGCCTATCCCTGAAGGTCCTGCGGGATTTAACTGTTTCTCTCTCTCTCTCTCTCTCTCTCTCTCTCTCTCTCTCTCTCTCTCT
>JAAGEH010000021.1:4922360-5061429 GCA_011751065.1 Lasiurus cinereus
AGAGAGAGAGAGAGAGAGAGAGAGAGAGAGAGAGAGAGAGAAACATCAATGATGAGAGAGAATCATTGATTGGCTGCCTCTGCATACTCCACACTGAGGATTGAGCCTGCAACCTGGGCATGTTCCCTGACGGGGAATCAAACCATGACCTCCTGATTCATAGGTCGATGCTCAACCACTGAACCACACTGCTGGACAATCAGATTTTCTATTTTTTTTAAAACTTTTTTCCTTAGCTTTTCTATTTTTGATGATTGCACCTCCCAGTTACCTCTCCTGTCATAATCTGCAATGTAGGCAGGTGACTAAAAGAGGAGCTGATTTATAACTCATCCCACCCCGCTTTTAAGAAACCATCCTTGGCATTCTCTGCACAGCTCCTCCTTGAAATAATTTTTTATTTTATTTTAGTGGCTGTAAGTCTTTGTTTTAGGTTTGTATTTGTCTCACCACTTGTCTTTAAAGGAGAATTAGCAGGCAGGACCCTGCAGTTATTTTCTGATGAAGTAGCCACAATTCAGAAGATATCCTTATTATTTATTTTTTAAAACTCAATAGCAGATCTTTAAAAAAACCACAAATTTTCTGCATTTTGTGATTCATATATTTATATTTATGAAAAGAAATAATAAAGTAAACAAATATTAATTTAGAAGAATTCTGAGAGTTACAATGAAGAAAGCAAATGAGTTCTTGTTAAAGATATCAGAGAGATGGCTATTAATGGGACAGGCAGGGGGTCCTCCCTCAGGAGAGGGTGTTGATGAAGATCAAACAAGGGGAGTCAGTTCTACAAAAAGCTGGGGGACCATCCTCTAGGCAGAGGGGACACCATCTGCTGTCACCTGGACCTCTACATTGGCAATATCAATGTTTTCTTTTTGTCAGTGCTTACATGATACACATTTACCCAAACAATTATATAATCCATATAATTATTAATATTTTAACATAATTTTTATTTATCTTATAAAAATAATCTTAGATTCTCTCCCTGCCTCCCTGCCTCAATAGTAAATTCTTTATTTGTAGTACAGAATTTAGTCCTTACCCATTTGTAACAATGTGTGATATTTTGTTTTTGTTCTGACCTTTTCTGGACGGTTTTAGGTACTATCTTCTCATTTTCAACACTGCTTGGCCTTCCTGCTGAGTTTTCTACCAAGGTGTTACTTATTTTTTGTCCACTATTAGTTCTGATAGGAAATAGCCTGTGTTAATCCATTGATTACCTTTGAACCCCTCTGGGGATACTAACTGAATTATTCCCCTTTGCAACTATATAAAAATTGTATGTAGTTAAGGTGTACAACATGGTGTTTAAATACACATACACATTGTGAAATGTTCACCACAATCAAGATAATTTAACACACCTATCCCCTCACACAGTTAGCATTTTAATTTTTATTTTTTTTTGTGTGATAACAATAATATCTACTTTCAGCGAATTTCTGGTATACAACATAGGGTTACTAATCATAGTCACCATGCTGTGCAGTAGAGTCCCAGAACTTGTCCATCTTGCATAACTGAAACTGGCACACTTTGAGCAACACTTTTTCAAGTTCTGTTTTCAGGGGTATCTGTTTCTTCAAGTACAGTGGTACACTTGTCTCCTTAGACAGGTGGATTTCCTCAAATAGGGGCAACCATTCAGCATTCACACCTAGAAAGTTCTAGATGGGAGATACTGATAATAGTTCCACATTAGTGCCCAGGTTGTGATGTTTCCCCTATCCCACTTTCTAGCCTGGCCTCACCTGAGGGTTCTTCCTTCCCTGGTGGGAGGGTGATGTGCAAGGGGGCAGCAGGTGAGCTGGGGACCCCTTTCCATTGGGCTGAAGGTGAGTGCATTAGGAGATGTTAATAGTATCTCAGGTAGACAATTCTTTTTCTTCCCTTCCTCCCTGTATCCATGAAGGCAAAGGGATGTTCCCAGGGTAGTTCAGGCAATTCTGCTTGGCCCAGTACCCTAATGGTATCTCCCTCATGGTACTTCCCCTTGACCCAGAGTCAAAATTTCTTGCAGTTTCTGGTCCTCTGATTGGATTTCTTCTGTTTGATGCTTTAAAAACCTTTGAATTATTTTTTAACAGTTTTTCAGTTATTTCAACATGATCTGAGAGGGGAAGAAATTAATATGTGATGCATTTTGATGTTAGGGTCAGAAATCTGTGTATAGGTAGATTTTTATTGGGTGATTCTGTTTTACACTTTTTCCCTTTCCACTTTGCTGGCCATAACAGGAAGGCTAGGGTAAAGATTCTTGAGTCAGAATTTAAACAGTAAAGCTTAAAGAATTTAGATTTAAGAGTTTGCTGGATTTTAACTGTCACATGTGGCATTTAGAGATTCCTATTCAAACAAAACTCATGAAAAGTTCTCTTCCTCTTCAAGGCTCCCTCTTCTCCCCCACCAATCACCACACTGGCATACAGGGATAAATAGTGATGGGAAAAAGAAAAAAAAGTTTTCTTTTTTCCAAGGTGGCACCAAGACAATCCTGCTGACTCACAGTGGTGTCTCCTGTGGACCAGTGTTTAACTAGGGGTTTCGGGAGATGAAGGAGGTGGTGGGGGGACAGTTGCTTATAGGCACATGAGGATAGAGCTAATGTAGCTCTGCAGAAATATAGCAGAGAGAGGAGCGAATTGGGATGTTATGAAGGTGTCAGCATGTGTGACAAATGACACGAGGCAAGGAAGTGCAAGACTCATTTGAGGAAAACAGAGTCTTACATGACTGGAGTAGACAGAGGTGTGCGTGATGTTGTTAAGCAAGCTGAGTGAGTAGATCCAGGTGTTTAAGAGCCTCAGTTGCTGAAATAGTTGGATTGACTTGAACAGGCGACAGAGAATCACATAAGCTTTTCAGAAAGCAATGGCATGATTGGAGAGTTGTATTAGATGCCAGTATGTGCCATGGAGAATAGACACGGGCTTATTTGGGACAAATATACAAATGTACCTCAGGAGCAAGGACAGTGCTGAGGCCTGCACTGCTCAAACAAGTTGACTGGCAGGAAGGATCCTGTGAATTGTCAATGGTCTTAGAGTTGGGCTTAAGTTGACAGACAACTGCAGGGCAAGATGGGCTGTGTCATGGATGAGCCAGGTCAGGATCCTAGCAAAAGGAGCTCACTTGTGCAGGTGTGGATGTGTGCTCAATGAAGGGAGAGGCCAGGATGAAGAACTGCATGGGGGGGCCAGGACACTGCTGGGAGGTGGTCAGTGCAGGGAGTATCACAGCTCTAGTGCTGCATTGATTCAGGGCCCAGCATAATGGCAATGGCTAACTTCTCTGTCACTTGGTGCACCCCTTTGTGGGCTGTGTGCACAGTCTTGTTGTAATTAATCCTTGATTTTTGTTGGTATCACTGGGAGGAATTGACCTCCAGGCCAATTGGCTGTGAGGATCAGCTGTATCTATGCTGGGAGAACTTCTGTGCAGGAGACACCCTTATGAGACAAGACTTGCAAAAACCTTTGTCCTTAGCTTGGATGGGGCGAAATCTCAGGATGGAGCAGATAGCATTGATTTCCCATCAGCCCTGCCCTAATAGGCCCCTGTGTCTCAGTGTCCCATAGTAATTGCTGCAAGCACCTGAATGAGCCTGGGTCCCCAGAGTCTCACCCAGAACTGGAGTTCAGTGCAGTCGAGAGCTTTTGTCTCCCTCCCACTTGAGAGAGCCAGCTGCGTACTCAGTTGCCCGCCCTCTTCACACGCGAGTCTCAGTATCTATGCCTTCTGCAGCTCCTTTGAGTCTCAGTGTGCTTTTCTCTTTCCTTATAGTTGTAGAATTTCCACTCAGCCAGCCTTCCTGTGGTTCTGGATGATGTCCGTTTTATCTTTTAGTTGTAGTTTTGAGATTGTTGTGCGGGGCAGCAGTTTAGGCATTTACCTATGCTGCCTTCTTGGTTTGTCCTTGAGATCTACTTTCTAAGGGAAAACAATACAATTATCAGGTTTTCAGTTTTATGTATCAATGATCTATTACTTTCTTTCTCTAATCTTTTCCCCACAGCCCAGGTTTTTATTACATGGAACTAAACACAACCTACAGTATACCACACCTCAAGTTAGAGAAAATTATCTCTGATTTCAGTGGGAGGGGGAGGAGCAAGCAGTTCACCTATTTGCCTGGAAGGACATGTGTCCTAAACAGTGATTTGACTTTGTATTCACTTTTTAACTAGGTGTATTTGCCTTATGTTTCTTATTACCACGTAAATCTCTTTACCACGTTGAAAGTTGAGGAACACATTTCTTCTCCTTGGCTCCATACATCTGAAAATCATGTGTGGCTAAGTGTACAGTGCCAGTGGAAAATGGCTTTTCTGGAATATCAGCTTTGGCCCTCAGAGATTAAGAGTACTCCATGTGGTGAGCAATAAATCTGGACTCTGCTGTGTTTAATTAAGATAATTTTCCTACTTAGCTCCAGATGTGGAGATGAGATTCAATTTTATTGTACCTAAAAAAATACATCCTTCCAAATATGCATGTCACTGACGTGGAATGTGACCACAGTTTTGCCTGTGACGAGCCTCCATCTCCTAGAAGGAGAGGAACTTTGGCAGGAACAACTTCTAGCCCTGTCTTCTACTTCTGTGGTTTGCACTAAATGGGATGACTTGGGAGGTGAGGAGTCCCACTACATAGGTGCCAGATGGCAAAGGAAGGGGGAGAAAGGCAAGGAGTTGAGATGGTAAAAGGAAAGATGTTGCGTGGCATTTCTTGCCAGGTACAAAGACTTTGACCACTCAGAAAGACCAAATTTTTGTTCTGTTCTCTTTTTGCAAATTAATTGACAAATGTTGAGAGAATCATCTGATATCTCTTTACCTAAAAATACTTTGAAAAGAGCAATATCATCGCAAAATGAACATTGGGAATCCCAGGATAAAAGAGAGCTGATAGCCTTCATTTCTAAATTTCCTCCAAAGGTTTCTTGTAATGAGGTAGCCCAATCTGTGCTTGACCATATCCCAAAAAGGTAAATACATTCTGTCACAGGGAACCCCTCCCTCCCACTTTGAAGAATTCAGGTGATTGAGTGTCTTAATTATATTATTGTAACAAATTCCTTTTCTCTGAATCTTTCTCCCTTTTGGTTTTACTTTTATTTATTTTATAGAGCCTGCCTCAGGTTCTTTTGTACAAATAGCACAAGAGGACACTAGCTCTATGTTGACAGCAGTCCAGCAGTCCTGTCCTCACATCGGCAGACAGAGACTCTACTCTAGAGCCTTGGTGGGGGCCCGGGCACTTTTGGGAGCCTGAGCCTGAGTTGGAGCTGCATCACAGACTGATGCTTGGTTTGAGCTCTGGCCTTGGTGCCAGCCCCGATTGCCCTCCCCTGCCAGCCTGGTCCCCCCAATTGCCCTCCCCTGCAGGCCTGGACTTTGGCTGGTGGAGCCTGAGACCCTTGGTGATGTGGGCATGAGCATGTTTTCCAGGCTTGGGGCGGCAGGGGAGAGGGGTAATGTAGGCAAGCCAACTGAACTTGCAGCTGCCACTCTTTAGGATCTTAGGCTTGACTTCTTTGGGCTTAAGGAGAGCCTTGATAGCCTTAGCACGTGCATTCATGACCTTGACATGGTTGTTCTGTATCTTTTTCAGGCCCTTGTTGTTGTGCTTCTCGGCAAAGTGCATGTTCATCAGGAACTTGGAGTCTACACCCTTAAAAGATTGATATTCTTGTGATTGGGGTTTCTTGATGCCATTTCTGTGGTTCTGAACTTGGCCATATGTGCACAAAGCTCCCAACGTGCCTGGGATCAGACTTTTAGTTCATTATTTTAAAGGAACATAACACAACAGAGTGTCCCTTATTAAGGCCAACTATCTCTTAGGCTCCAGGCATCCAAAGTGATAAATACACATCCTTGTCTTCAAGAAGATTATAATTGATTGGACAAAGGGAGAAAAAGGTTAGGGTTGAATCTTATTCATCTGTAGTTTTAGTGAGTAGTACAAAGTGGGTACTCAGTAGGCACTCAGATACTTTTGATCAAAAGAATAATTACATTGCTTTTCTCTGATTAGGTCCCATGTCAAACTCTGGGACTTTCTGGTCACCTTGGGTGATAACTAGAGTTCTAGCTCTCACTTCTTACTCTCTTGCCTGACTCACAACATCCACGTTTTTTAAGACGTTAACACTCCATCCTAATTGATCAAGTCTGCACATGTATTGTGTAGCACCTGCCTGAGGTCCTCATTCCCCATGGCCTGATTCCAGTGAGCCTGGCCTAGACAGAGACTCTTGGGAGCATTTGAAAGCTTGAGCATCTTTGCAAATTAGCACTTTTGGATGTTCACACCACTAGGGAAAATGGGAAGTAATTTTTGCTGAGCTCAGTCTGGCCAGAGAGATAACATAGATATGCAAAGAACCTGACAGTGTGGTGACAGAGAGAGGGATGCAAATTGGCCCTGGAGTTAAAGGAAGAGTAAGGTGCAGCATTAGTGCTCTGTCCAAGAGTCTTTGACAAGACCAGAGGAAGTACACAGCTAGAAAGGGAATTGGTAAAACCACTGTCACATTGCTATCCAGGCAACTTGTGTCAGAGACTCATTATTGTGTCAGGGAATGCTCAAGCTTTCCCTGGAGGATTTATTCACTCATTCATAGTTGCGAACAGGAAGTCAACTATGTGCACTGTTATAGAAGGGGTGCTGCCTCAGTGCCTAACACAGTCCACATCCCTGCTTTCTAATGGGGTGGGATTGAGAATAAACAAATAAAATACCTGTAGTTAGTCCTTAGAGATGTTAATGTAAGAAAGCATTCAAATCTGTAAAGAATTTTTGTGAGTTTATTTGAGCCAAACTGTTGACAATTGCCAAGAAGTAGAAACTCAACATATTGAGATAATGCTCTGGAGAATGGTTTTTTTTAAAACCTGTTTTTATAAATTATTATCAAAGGAGGAGACATAAGCAGGTTACATGAAATCCACTGGTCACAGATTAGGGAAGTGAGAGAAAGCAAAGTAGGAAAACCTCTGGGATTGGATAAAGAGTAAAATGATAGCCCGACCAGTGTGACTTGGTGGTTGGATGTTGACCTATGAACCAGGAGGTCATGGGTTAGAACACATGCTTGGATTGTGGGATCAATCCCCAATAAGGAGCGGGGCGTATAGGAGACAGCCAGTCAATGATTCTCTCTCATCATTGATATTTCTATTTCTCTCTCTTCCTCTCCCTTCTTCTCTGAAATAAATAAAAGAATATTTTAAAAAAAGTAAAATGGCCCTAACCTGGTTTGGCTCAGTGGATAGAGCATCAGCCTACGGACTGAAGGGTCCCAGGTTCGATTCTGATCAAGGGCATGATCAAGGGTTGTGGCACATTCCCAGTAGGGGATGTGCAGGAGGCAACTGATCAATGTTTCTCTCTCATTGCTGTTTCTAACTCTCTATCCCTCTCCCTTCCTCTCTCTAAAAATTCAATAAAATATATTAAAAAAGTAAAATGTAAGACATATGCTTCTTTTACTTAAGTGGGCATAGGGTAGTTAATAGACAACAATCAACACCAGACAGAGAAAAAGATGGTGGCTGGCAGGACAGAGGTGAGGGAGAGGAAGTGAGTAAGTGAGGGTATGAAAGGGGAGTGTGTGGATGTGTGTGGTGTGTGTGTGAGTGAGTAAAGGACAGTTAAATCTTGTAGAAACAGCAGGGGCTGGCAGACTAGGCTCTCTTGGACAAGGAGAGACTACTACTGCTATGGGCACTCCCTGGACTGCAGGACTTGGGCAAAGAGCCCCAGGCATCTTGAAGGGGAGAACAGTCTTTTTTTGGAACTCATCAGCATCATCACCCAGACAGGACTTTGACACTGCCCTCGACTCAGCAGCTACTCCAGCCAAAATCCTGCTACCCCAGCTGCAGACCCGCAGACACTGTTACCTTCATTTCCAAAGGTGCACCATTCCTGCAGCAGTAACTGCATCCCCCTCCCTCCCCAGCAGCAGAACTCTGGAAACTACTTTCTTTAATGCATTTCCAGTCACTCAGGCATTTAGGTCACATCACTCCATAGGCAGTGCCTGGGAGCCCCTGGGAGCCCCCACTGGTGTGATTCTGTACAGACAAGGACTCGCTGGCCTGCAGTAGAAATTCTGAACTCCTTTCTCCTGAATAACTGCCCACATGCACACCAGCTGCTTATCTTCAGTGCCAAGGCCCCTCAAAGTGCATCAGAGCTCTGCTCAGGCAAAACACCACCAGTTCATGCATGCATTTCCAATGAGCAGGAACCCTAACCACATCTATCCACAGGGTGCTTGTGGGAGCTGCTGTGAGTCCTTACTGGTTGTGATCTTGGACAAACAGGGACCCACTCCCACTGGCAGTTGAAATTCTGAACTCACTCATTCTTAATACCTGTACACAGATGCCTCAATTATGTGGCTTCAGTGCCAGGGCCCATCAGAGTACTTCAGCACCCCTCACTGGCAAATGCACCTCAGGTGCTCCTGTGATCCTCAACTGGGAGCATGTATATATCCACCACATGTATAGCAGCAAAGCTGAGTCTGCCCACCCCACAACTACAGAACTTTGGACACCACAGTCATACCTTTCCAAAATGCAGGCCTCCTGATACCCATCACCCAAACAGACAGTTGCTGGGTGCCACTGTGAGTCCCTGCTGGACATACGCAATTTCAATCAAGGGCACAAGACAGCAAAAGTTGGGACAAACCCCTCCATAGCTGTTGACTTCTAGACAGCACAGTTACGCCTTTCCAGCTTATAGTCCTATGTCAAGAGAACCCAAATAGCTCAAGTAGAGAGCTACATTAGATTACCAAGCCAGGAGATCTGAGAGATCACACCAGTAGCACCATCCCCCAAAGAACCTGAGTATCAAACCAATTGGACCTACAATTAAAATATTACAGCAAAACATGGAAAGGCAAGCAATCCCCAAAGGAAAGGAAAAGAGGAATCACCAGAAAGGGAGTTAAATGAAATTGAGGCTAGCAGCATATCAGAGAAAGAATTCAGAGTAATGGATATAAGGATGTTTAAACGGTTGGATGGCAAATACACAAAACTCAAGGACAAATACACACAACTCAATGAGAACTATAAGGAACTGAATGAGAATGTCACCAACATAAAAAGGAACCAAGGGGAGAGGAAGAACGACATAGCTGCAATAAAGAACAAAATGGAAGGCTTAAAAAGTAGGCTAGAAGAGGCTGATGACCGCATCAGTGACTTAGAAGGCAAGGTAGGAAAAAACACACAAACACAGCAGCAACTGGAAATAAGACTTAAAAAGCAAGAGGAGAGCCAAAGGGAGCTTTGGGACAACACAAAATGAAACATTTGCATAATAGGAGTACCAGAAGGAGAGGAAGAGAAGGAAGGAATAGAAAACCTGTTTGAAGAAAACTTCCCTGACAGAAAACTTTCCTGATATTGGCAAGAAAAAAAAACTATGCAAGTCCAAAAAGTTCATAGAGTCCCAAACAAGTTGAACCCCAAAAGACCAACACCAAGACACATCATAATTAAATTGGTGAACACCAATGACAAAATAAGAATCTTAAAGGCTGCCAGAGAGAGACAGAAAGTTACCTACAAGGGATCTCCTATTAAAATATCAACTGATTTTATCAACAGAAACACACCAGGTCAGAAGGGAGTGGGATGAAATATACAAAATGATGCAAAGAAAAGGACTAATTCCACAAATACTATACCCAGCAAGACTATTCAAAATTGAGGATGGAATCAGGAGTTTCACAGATAAAAAAAGGACTAAGGGAGTTTATTACCACTAAACCAGCAGTGCAAGAAATGTTGAAGGGTCTGCTGTAAAAAGAAGAAATAGGAAGTGAAGAAGGAACACAGGGGTAAAGAATAAAAATGGTGACAAACAAGTACCTATCAATAATAAATTTAACTGTAAATGGATTAAATGCCCCAATCAAAAGACATAGGGTAACAGATTGGATAAAAAAACATGATCCATATGTCTGCTATATACAGGAAACCCACCTCAGAAAAAAAGATGCACACAGACTGAAGGGATGGAAAAAGGTTTCTCAGGTGAAAAGAAATGAAAACAAAACAAAACAAAAACAAGTGGGGTAGCAATACTTATATCTGACAAATTAGATCTCAAAGTGAAGGATATAGCAAGACATAAGAAAGGCCACTTCCTAATACTAAAGGGAACAATCCAACAAGAAGAAATTCTGATAAACATATGCACACCCAATACAGCAGCACCCAAATACATAAAAAAAAAAAACTCCTGGAGGATATCAAGGGAGAGATTGACAGCAATACAACCATAGTAGGGGACTTTAATATGCCACTATCACCATTGGACAATTATCTATACAAAAAATGAGCAAAGAAACATCAATCCTAAATGACCCACTAGACCAGATGAAATTAATTGACATTTTCAAAACATTTCACCCGAAAGCCACAGAATATATATTCTTATCAAGTGCACATGGGTCATTTTCAAAGATAGACCATATATTGGGTGACAAGCAAAGTCTCTTCAAATTCAAGAAGATAGAAATCATATCAAGCATCTTGTCAGATCACATTGGCATAAAACTGAAAATCAACTACAATAAAAACAATAAAAAAATCAAACATATGGAGACAAAATAGCATGATATTAAACAATGACTGGGTTATCAGCAAGATCAAAGAAAACATAAAATACATCATGGCAACAAACGACAGTGAAAATACAACAATCCAAAATCTATGGGACACAGTGAAAGCAGTCTTAAGAGCTCTACAAGCCTACTGCCAAAAACAAGAAACAATGGTAATAAATTACTTAACCCTACAAGTCAAAGATTTAGAAAGAGAGCAACAAGAGAAGCCCAGTGTAAGTAGAAGGAAAGACATAATAAAGATTAGAGTGGAGATAAATGACCTGGAGACCAAAAAGACAATACAAAAGATCCACAAAACCAAGAGCTGGTTCTTTGAAAGGATAAACAAGAATATTTTTTTCTGTTTTAATGTGACATATTTATCTATGCTTCAGGATAAAATCAGCCAGATTATCTTGCTTACAATGAAATCTATACTCACAAAATTAAAAGCTTAAACATGTATTTTACTTGTAGTCTATATGGCAGATCTAAATGGCGTCTTTCAATTGTACTTTTTCAAATTTTAATAAATCTTTATTGTTCAGATTATTACAACTGTTCTTCTTTCCCCCCCTCATATCTCCCACTCCACCTGGTTCCACCCCACCCTCTGCCCTTACCTCCCCCTGCATTGTCCTCATCCATAGGTGTATGATTTTTGTCCAATCTCTCTCTGCACCCCCCTCACCTCTTTCCCCTGAGAATTATCAGTCCACTCCCTTTCTATGCCCCTAATTCTATTATATTAACCAGTTTATTCTGTTAATCAGATTTCCAATTACCTTGAATTTTAGATACACTTGTTGATAGATATGTATTTGTTGTTCATAATTTTTACCTTTACTGTTTTCTTCTTCCTCTTCTTAAAGAATACTTTTCAGCATTTCATATAATACTGGTTTGGAGTTGATGAACTCTTTTAGTTTTTTCTTATCTGTGAAGCTCTTTATCTGCCCATCAATTCTAAATGATAGCTTTGCTGGGTAGAGTATTCTTGTTTGTAGGTTCTTACTATTCATCATGTTGAATATTTCTTGCCACTCCCATCTGGCTTGCATCGTTTCTGTTGAGAAATCAGCTGACAGTCATATGGGTGCTCCCTTGTAGGTAATGAACTGTTTTTCTCTTGCTTCTTTTAATATTCTCTCTTTGTCTTTTGTTCTTGGTATTTTAATTATGATGTGTTTTGGTGTGGTCTTCTTTGGATTCCTTTTGTTTGGGGTTCTGTGTGCTTCCTGAACCTGTAAGTCTATTTCTTTCACCAGGTGGGTGAAGTTTTCAGTCATTATTACTTCAGATAGGTTTCCAGTATCTTGCTCTCTCTCTTGTTCTGGCACCCCCATAATTCTGATGTTGATACACTTGAATTTGTCCCAGAGGCTCCTTACACTATCTTCCAATTTTTGGATTCTTTTTGCTTTTTCAGTGGAGTATTTTTTGCTTCTTTGTATTTCAAATCTTTGACTTGATTCTTGCGATCCTCTAGTCTGCTGTCAGATTTCTTTATATTTTATTTCAATCAGTGTATGTTTAATTTCTAGTTGGTTCTTTTTCATCTCCTCTTGGATCTCGCTAAATTTATCTATTTTTTTCTAGGAAATTCTTAAAAACCTTATAACCTTATAACTGAGGTTTTGAACTTTATATCCATTTATTCTTTTTCCTCCATTTCTTTCGTTTGTGATCTGTTCTTTTTAAATTTTTTATTTATTTTTCTTTTTTTCGTGTTTCTTTATTTTTTAATTAAATCTTTCTTATTCAGATTATTACATTTGTTTCTCTCTTTTCCCCTTCATAGCTTCCCTCCACCCAGCTCCCACCCCTCCCTCTATCCTTACCTCCCCCTTATTGATCTCATCCATAGATGTATGATTTTTGTCCAGTCTCTCCCTGAACTCCCCTCACCACTTTCCCCCTGAGAATTATCAGTCCACTCCCTTTCTGTGATCCTGATTCTATTATATTCACCAGTTTATTCTGTTGATCAAATTTTTAATTCACTTAATTTTTAGATTCACTTGTTGATAGATATGTATTTGTTGTTCATAATTTTTCGTCTTTTACCTTTTTCTTCTTCCTCTTTTAAAAGAGTACCTTTCAGCATTTCATATAATACTGGTTTAGAGTTGATGAACTCCTTTAGCTTCTTCTTATCTGTGAAGCTCTTTATCTGCCCTTCAATTCTGAATGATAGCTTTGCTGGATAAAGTATTCTTGGTTGTAGGTCCTTACTTATCATCACGTTGAATATTTCTTGGCACTCCTGTCTGGCCTGCGTCATTTCTGTTGAGAAATCAGCTGACAGTCGTATGGGTGCTCCCTTGTAGGTAATCAATTGTTTTTCTCTTGCTGCTTTTAATATTCTCTCTTTGTCATTTGCTCTTGGTATTGTAATTATGATGTGTCTTGGTGTAGTCCTCTTTGGATTCTTTTTATATGGGGTTTTGTGCGCTTCCTGGACTTGTAAGTCTATTTCTTTCACCAGATGTGGGAAATTTTCAGTCATTATTTTTTCAAATAGGTTTTCAGTATCTTGCTGTCTCTCTTCTTCTGGCACCGCCACAATTCTGTAGTTGGTATGCTTGAAGCTGTCCCAGAGGGTCCTTACATTATCTTCACATTTTTGGATTCTTTTTTCTTCTTGCTTATCCAGTTGAGTGTTTTCTGATTCATTTTTTTTGTTTATTTCTTTTTTAAATTAAATCTTTATTATTCAGATTATTATATTTGTTTCTCTTTTTTCCTCTCCATAGCTCCCCTCCACCCAGCTCCCACCACTCCCTCTGTCCTTACCTCCCCCTCATTGATCTCATCCATAGGTGTATGATTTTTGTCCAGTCTCTCCCTGAACTCCCCTCACCACTTTCCCCCTGAGAATTATCAGTCCACTCCCTTTCTGTGATCCTGATTCTATTATAATCACCAGTTTATTCTGTTGTTCAAATTTTTAATTCACTTAATTTTTAGATTCACTTATTGATAGATATGTATTTGTTGTTCATAATTTTTTATCTTTTACCTTTTTCTTCTTCCTCTTCTAAAAGAGTACCTTTCAGCATTTCATATAATACTGGTTTGGAGTTCATGAACTCTTTTAGCTTTTTATTATCTGTGAAGCTCTTTATCTGCCCTTCAATTCTGAATGATAGCTTTGCTGGATAGAATATTCTTGGTTGTAGCTTCTTGCTATTCATCACGTTGAATATTTCTTGCCACTCCTGTCTGGCCTGCATAGTTTCTGTTGAGAAATCAGCTGACAGTTGTATGGGTGCTCACTTATAGGTAATGAATTATTTTTCTCTTGCTGCTTTTAATATTCTCTCTTTGTCTTTTGCTCTTGGTATTTTAATTATGATTGTCTTGGTGTAGTCCTCTTTGGATTCCTTTTATATGGGGTTCTGTGTCCTTCCTGGACTTGTAAGTCTATTTCTTTCACCAGATGTGGGAAGTTTTCAGTCATTATTTCCTTAAATAGGTTTTCAGTATCTTGCTCTCTCTCTCCTTCTGGCACCCCCACAATTCTGATGTTGGTATGCTTAAAGCTGTCCCAGAGGCTCCTTACATTATCTTCACATTTTTGGATTCTTTTTTTCCTTTTGCTTTTCCAGTTGAGTGTTTTCTGATTCTTTAAATTTCAAATTTTTGAGTTGATTCTTGCCTTTCTCTAGTCTGCTGTTAGGACTCTGTATAATATTTTTTATTTCAGTCAGTGTATGTTTAATTTCTAGTTGGTACTTTTTCATCTCTAGTTGATCATTTTTCATCTCCTCTTGGGTCTCGCTAAATTTATCCATCTTTTCTCGGATATTCTTGAAAAACCTTATAATCATGGTTTTGAATTCTAAATCCGGTCTTTTGTTTTCCTCCATTTCTTTTGTTTGTGATCTCTTCCTTTGTCTCTGCATTTTCACTATGCCAGGAGAACTTCTGTGTTGGATTCAGACTTATGATACAAGACTTGCAAAACTGCAAAAGCCTCTATGTTGAGCTTGGGATGGGTGGAGTCTCAAGGCTTAACGGACTACCTTGCCTTTCAGTCGGCCCTGCCCTCCATGGCTCCTGAGTCTCTTGTAACTGGGTAATCCCTGGAGAGGTCCCTGTGCATGTGTGCTAGCGCAGTGCCTCTGGACCACTGCCTTTCTGGCTCCTTTGTGCTCTGGGACCATATGAGTCTGGGTCCCCAGGGTATCACCCAAAACTGGGGTTAGTGGAGTTAGAAGTAGCACAGTTGGGAGGCTCAGTCTCATACCCACTTGTGAAACCCAGTGGCATAATCAGCGGTTGGTCTTCTGTGCGCAAGTTGTGCGTGCCACCCGACTTTTGCCCTTTTGCGACTCTTCTGAATTTCCCTTTTCACAGTCCAAACTCCCTCTGTATGAGTTTTGGCTGGAGTTTAGTGTCGTAGGATAAGGGGCTCAATGCAGTTGAGAGTCTCTGTCTCCCTCTGCCAGAGAAAGCCATCCAGGTACTCCGGCACCTGCTCTCTTCACACATGCATTTTCATACCTCAGCTTTTTGCCATTCTTCTGGATCTCTGTGAGCCCCTCTCTTTCCCTCTAGTTGTGGAATTTCCACTCAGCCAGCTTTCCTGTGGTTCTGGATGATGTCTGTTCTGTCTTGTAGTTGTAGTTTTGAAATTGTTGTGCGAGGCAGCAGTGTAGGTGTTTACCTAAGCCGTCATCTTGGATTCTCAATCTGTTCTTTAATCTCCGCCTATTTTGCTGCTTCCCTCAGTTGGTAGAGTAGCTTTGTGTGTTAGCTGTCCTATGTGGCCCAGTAGCTCTGCCTCCCCAGTTACCTGAGGTGCACCCCTTTGTGAACTGTGTGTACAGTCTCATTGTAGTTAATTCTTGTTTATTGTTGGTATCACTGTGGGGGATTGACCTCCAAGCCAATTAGTTGTGAGGATCAGCTGTGTCTGCACATGTGGGCTTGCCTCCAGACCCCTGCCTTTTGCATGCGCGAGCTTCCTAAACTCTGCGTTCGTTTCCCCTGAGTTTCCGTGTGCTCTAGAGACCTGTATAAGTCTGGGTCCCCAGGGTCTCACCCTAAACTGGGGTTCAGTGCAGTTGGATCTGGATTTCAATGCTATTGTGAGGTTCTGTTTTCCTCCCACTAGGGGAAGCCAGGTACAATCAGCAGTCAGCGCTCTGTGTGTGCACTTTTACGCGTACTTTCCCATGCACTTTTGTGAGCCCCCAGACTTCTGTCTTTCGTGGCTCCCCTAAGTTTTCGTGCACTCCCTCCTTTTCACAACAGTCCAGACTCCCCCTATGAGTTTCACCTGGAGCTGGGGTTCAGTGCAGTTGGGATTTTCTGTCTCCCTCCCTCTAGAGCAGCGGTTCTCAACCTGTGGGTCGTGAAGAGCTAGCAGGGTCTCCTAAGACCATCAGAAAACACAGATATTTACATTAAGATTCATAACAGTAGCAAATTACAGTTATGAAGTAGCGACAAAAATAATTTTATGGTTTGGGATCACCACAACATAAAGAACTGTATTAAAGTGTTGCGGCATTAGGAAGGTTGAGAACCACTGCTCTAGAGGAAGCCAGCCAGACCCTCCTCTGTCTGTCCTCTCCACAAATATGTCTCCGTATCTCAGCTTTTTACAGCTCCTCTGAGTCTCTGTGTGTGCCTCTCTTTATTTCTAGTTGTAGAACTTTCACTCAGCCAGCTTTTCTGTGGTTTTAGATCGTGTCCGTTCTTTTAGTTGTAGTTTTGAAATTGTTATTTGAAGCAGCAGTTTAGGTGTTCACCTATGCTGCCATCTTGGTTTCCCCCAGGATAAACAAGATTGATGAACCTGTAGCCAGGCTCACAAGATACAAAGAGAGAGGATCTAAATAAAATCAGAAAAGAAAGAGGTGAAATAATCACATACCCCACCAAAATACAAAGGATTATTAAAAAATACTATGAACAAAACTATTCCAACAAACTCTACAACCTAGAGGAAAAGGACATATTCCTAGAAAAATATAATCTTCCAAAACTCAATCAGGAAGAATCTAAACATCTCAGTAGGTCAATACCTATGAAAGAAATTGAAGCAGTCATCAAAAAGCTTCCAGCAAACAAAAGCCTGGGCCCAGATGGCTTCATAGGGGAGTTTATCCAAACATTCAAGGAAGAACTTAAACCTATCCTCCTCAGACTATTCAAAAAAAAAATCAAGAGGAAGGAACACTTCCAAGCTCCTTCTAATACTAAACCAGATAAAGACAACACAGTGAAAGAGGATTACAGGACAATATCCCTCATGAACATAGATGTCAAAATCCTCAACAAAATCCTAGCATATCAGATTCAGCAGTACATCAGAAATATCATACACCATGACCACATAGGTTTTATCCCAGGGATGGTACAATATCCACAAGTCAATAAATGTGATACATCATATAAACAAATTGAGATATAAAAACTGCATAGTCATATCAATTGATGCAGAAAAAGCATTTGACAGAATCCAACACCCTTTCTTGATAAAAGCTCTCAGCAAGTTGGGAATAGAAGGATCATACCTCAACATAATAAAAGCCATACATGATAAACTCACAGCCGACACCATTGTTGCTGGGCAAAAACTAAAACCATTTTCCCTAAGAACAGGAACAAGACTGGGATGTCCATTCTCACTACTCCTTTTTGACATAGTACAGGAAGTTTTAGCCATTGCAATTAGAGAAGAAGAAGAAATAAAAGGCATACAAATTGGAAAAAAAGAAGTTAAGCTGTTCTTATTTGAAGATGACATGATATTGCACATAAAAAAACCCCAAAAGACTCCTTCAAAAACTATTAGACTTAAAAAATGAATTTGGCAATGTAGCAGGATACAAAATTAATACCAATAAATCTATGGCATTTCTAAGCACCAATAGTGAACTTACAGAAAGAGAGGCTAAAAAAGCAATCCCATTTACCATTGCACCAAAAAAAGTAAGATACCTAGGAATAAACTTATCTAAGGTGGTAAAAGATCTATACATGGGAAACTACAGGACACTGAAAATAGAGATAGAGGAAGACCTTTTTAAACAGATAGAAGAACGTACCATGTTCATGGATTGATAGAATCAACATTATTAAAATGTCCATACTACCCAAAGCAATCTATAGATTCAATGCACTCCCCATTAAAATACCCACAGCATATTTCACAGACTGAGAAAGAGCTCTCCACAAATTCATCTGGAATAAAAAAAGATCCTGAATAGCCACAGCAATCCTGAGAAAGAAGAACAAAGTAGGTGGGATCTCAATACCAGATTTCAAGCTGTATTACAAAGCAACTGTTCTCAAAATATCTTGGTACTGGCACAAGAACAGACATATAGAGCAATGGAATAGAAAAGAGAACCCAGATATCAATCCAAACCACTATGCTCAATTAATATTTGACAAAGAAAGTATGAACTTACTATGGAGTGAAGACAGTTTCTTCAATAAATGGTTTTCAGATAATTGGACAGATACATGCAAAAAAAATGAAACTAGACCATCAACTTTTACTATACACAAAAATAAACTCAAAGGGGATAAAGGACTTAAACATAAGATGGAAAACCACAAAAATACTAGATGAATCCAAAGGCAGAGAAATCTGAGTCATATGCCAAAGCAATTTCTTCATCGATACTGTTCCTAGGACAATGGAAACTGAAGAGAAAATAAACAAATGGGACTACATCAAAATAAAAAACTTTTTCATAGTAAAAGAAATAATCAACAAAACAACAGGAAAGCCCACTCTATGTGAGAACATGTTATCACTGATACAGGTTTAATGTCCAACATCTATAGGGAGCTTATACAAGTTAATAAAAGAAAGATAAATGATCTAATAAAAAAATGGGCAACAGACCTAAATGTAAATTTTTCTAAAGAAGATAGAAGGTTAAGAGACACATGAAAACATGCTCAAAGTCACTTATTATCTGAGAGATGCAAGTCAAAATGACAATGTGGTACCATATCACACCTGTCAGAATGGCAATCATCAACAAATCAACAAATGACAAGTGCTGGCCAGGATGCGGAAAAAAAGGAATTCTCATGCACTGTTGGTGGGAATGCAAACTGATGCAGCCACTGTGGAGAACTGTATGGAGTTTCCTGAAAAAAACTAAAATGGAACTCCCATTTGACCCAGTAATCCCACTCATAGGAATATATACCAAGAAACTAGATACATGAATCAGAAAGGATATATATACACCCCTGTATTCATAGCAGCACAATTCACCATAGCTAAGATTTGGAAACAGCCTAAATGGCCATCAGCAGATGAGTGGATTAGAAAACTATGGTACATCTACATAATGGAATAGTATTTGCAGCAACATGGATGGATCTGGAGAGCATTATGTTAAGTTAAATAAGGCAGGCAATGAAAGAAAAATACCATGTGATCTCACTCATTTATGGAAAATAAAGAACATTATAACCTGATGAACAAAAAGATAGAGACAGGCAATAAAGCACCGAACACACTGTCAAATTACAGCAGGAAGGTTGGGGAGTGTTGAGATTAGGGGAGAAGAGACCATCCAAAGGATTTGTATGCATGCATATAAGCACAACCAATGGACACAAGACACTGGGGGCTGGGAGAGTGTGGGATGAGGGCATGTGGCAGGGGATAGGGGAACCTGGGGGAAGGTCTTTGGGAAAAAAAAGAAAAATAGAGATATATGTACTTTATATGTAATACTTTAAACAATAAAATAAAATTAAAAAACAAAATAAAACAAACAACAAAAAAACCCCAATCAACATCATAACAATAGCAATGAGTGAATTTGTGGTCTGCGCACTGGTGCCATTTGTTGTACTCTGAGTGATCCAGAAAAAGAGAAGTTACAAGTAACCCTGACATTCCACAGATATATTATCTTAGATGCAAAAAGACAATAGGCTCAGCAAAGATCGAAGTTGATCTTTGTCTGGAAAGATACCAGCCTAGTACTTGCCTACCCACTATAAACGCTTTTTAATGAAAAGGTTCTAATTTCAGAACATCCTTTGTGGTTATTTTAAGTTTATGAGTTTGCAAGGCTGCCAGGCAGACCTTTCCTTAGTTAGTCAGGTTAGAATGTGGTCCCTTTTCGTCCACAGAGACCATAAACTGGATTATATAGAGTAGGCAAGACAGTGCTGATGGGGTAAACCTCACAAAAGTGATATTGAATTGGGAATGAACAATAGCAGGGAACCAGTACATCTGGGGTCATATAAGCAGGTTGATGAACTTGATGTGATGCTAGACTCCAAGAAAATGTGCCCCTGGGAGAAGAGAAAGAACAGCAGCCTTTAAGCCTTCCCTTTTCCTTTTACTTAAGAAATTCAATGGCATTGAGTGGTTAGCATCTAGTTAGAAAGATCAGAGTTAACAAATAAAAGTATCAGACACCCAGACCTACTGGTGTGGCTCAGTGCTTGAGTGTCAACTCATGAACCAGGAGGTCATGGTTTGATTCTTTGTCAGGGCATGTGCTCGATTTCCATTAGGAAGCAGCCAATTCATGATTCTCTTATCACGGATGTTTCTATCTCTCTCCCCCTCTCTCTTCCTTTCTTTGAAGTCAATAAAAAATATATTAAAAAGATACATGACACCCAATTAAATTAGAATTTCAGAGACACAGCAAATTATTTTTTTAAGTATAAGTATGTACTAAAGAAAAGAAAAGATTAAAATTCTCTGTTGTGGAAGCAAATACAAAAATGGATAGAAGAAAGGAAGGAGAGAAACAGGCACCATCTCTCAGGGACTAACCTCAAGGGGTTTGATCTTCCCTCAACTTTGCAGAGACTAGTCAACTCCATGGTCAATGATGGACCCAGGCCAAGATGCAGAGTAAGATGAGTGAGAGAGAATGTGGGTGGCCAAGCTGGTTTTTCCCCGTTCCAGAAATTATAGAAATGAACAGTAGGGGATCCCAATCCTCCTGGAACCAGCATAGTAAGGTCAGTGGATCAGAACAGCTGTTCAGAGCCAGGGCTCCAGGGACAATTGAGCCATATACCTGCTGAGGTGCCTGGGATATGTTGCTGAAGATAGCAGTCCCTCATCTGTCTAAAGCTGGTAAGAGAAGAGTTTAGCCTTTAGGGATGTTGTGAGGATTAAATGAATTAATGCAGGGATAGGCAATGGTAAAATTCCAGGCCCACAGTAACTACTGTACTTTAGAAAAAAGAATTCTAAGAACATAGAATCTCTGTTTGCTTCTAGAATACACTGTACTGCAGATGACAAGACCAGAAAGCAAGTTTGAGGTGAGCCCTGGATATCAAAATGGCTGCCCAGACCACAAAGCTGAGTTATCTCTATTATAGCAGCAAATTCCTATCTTGGTAATGAATCACAGGGTGCATGCACAAGCTGTGCTGCCTGGATAACAAAAAGCAGACACTGCCATGGCCTAATTATGCGACGCATGAGGCAACTGGGCCCTAGCCTGGTTATACAGTACAAGCCATAATGAAATCCAGCTTCTTTGTAGAATACTTTCCCTAAATGATAAGGCTTTGTATATGGCTCTTGCCTCCAGTGTAGCAATTTCTTCCAAAGCAAACAGTGTAAAGATTTTAACTGAGGCCGGAAAACGAAAGCTTGTCTCAGTCTAAGAACGGCAAAGCCATCTGTGAGGAAAGCAGCTTTGTGATATAAAACACACAGAACTGTGTTGCTCAAAATAATTTAATCATAAAATGCTACTTCCCGGGTCTGAAGAGAAACATTTCTACTTGGCCACTGGAGCATTCTGGAGAAAGGCGCTACATATCTGCAGTGTGGTCATAGTGATGTTGAATTTCAAAGAGAAATAAAACAAACAATGGATTTTGGCAAACAAACACCAAAGATACCATCTTTTCAATTATTTACAGATGATTTTGAAAGTTTTTGTTAAAACAACTTTGATAAACAGAAACATGGCCATTGGTTTGAAGGAAAGAATCAGATTTTGCTGTTTGTATTTTATTTTGAACACATTTAATAAATGAGGACATTTCTGCTCCATAGGAGTGAAGTTTAAAAGTGGCCATGTGATGGGGACTGTCAGTAGTCAAACCAGGCCACACACAAGCACATGTCCATGTGATGAAGACCATGTTCCCTGGGGAGAATCTGTGTGTTGGTCTTTAATTAGCACTCATTCACACATATTTCCCCTGTCCAATCTCTTTCAGAACCACTGTCTACTTAGTTCTGGAAAATAGGTTCCAATATTGCTCCAGCCATTGGCTATAAGGTAGATCTTATCCTATTCTAATATCAATTGATGCTTATTTTTTTTAAGCTTTTATTTTTACACTAAGTAGTATTCAGTGAACACACAGGGTTTTGACATGCCATATTCCCATGTTTGAAGAACACTTTATGCCATCCACATGATTGTCCTTTAGCCATTCAAACTTTTAGCTCTTTTAGACATAGATCCACACTCATATTAACAAAATCAGTTCTGTGCATTAACCAATAATAACATTTTTAAATGGGTCTCTGAATAGAATAAAAAACCCTTCAACATGTATTTGGCTTCTATTTACCTGAATGATATCCATATGGGCAAAGGTAACTCTGCTCTTCTCCTTCCCTCCTCTCCCTTCCCTCCCCCCTCTCTTCTTTCCCTCAGCTTACACACTCAATACATCTGGACATTCTGTTAGACATACCTCATTTTTATGCTTTTGGAAAAAGTCCACACAATTTTGAGGATATTTTATATGATTTTCAGCTGATATTTTATACTATTTCTCCCTAATTACCAATTTCATAAAGCAATATGCATTCAGACCTCCAGTTATTCTTGTGTGTTCTATATTCTGGCTGGTGCCTGGTTCAATAACTCACTCAGTGAACATGGATGGAGGATGATTTCTGCATCATAATTACTGCATAGTGCTTTGGAATTTTCAGAATGCTTTTACGTAGATCATCCTATTTCACCTGGTGACAGTTATGTGAGCTACTACTTGTCAATGTACCCGGGAGGAAATGAGGAATAGATAAATTGCATATCCAACAGCCCTGCCTCTGATGCCATTCATCTGGCTGTCACAATGAACAGTGGTCTTCAGCCCAGGCTGCACAGCAGAATCACCTGGAGTATTCAAACTCCCAATTCCCACACTGCCCTAATGATCATTCCCACCAGGCCTAATCATCAGAACTCCTGGGGCAGGGTGGGGATGAGAGGGGGCATCAGAAAGGAAGGTGAAGACCAGGATCAGGAAATCCAATATGCAGTCCAGGTTAAGACTCGACTCTCTAGATGAGTGGTTCCAAACCTTTTTTTGGCCATGTTTCATCTAAGCATCTCTAAAATCCCTCCTGTGACATATAATTCTTATTATTCAAAAAGTGAACTGTTCATGTGGAGGAAGCCTAAAAGGCCATTAACTAAAGTAAATACTTCACCTAAAGAACATGGCATCCATGAAAGAGAAAAATAAAAGAATGAAAGGATAGTTGAAGTACTGAGGAAGAAATCACTAAGAAATTGTTAAAAAAATTATAATAATATGAAGAGATAAAAAATAGCAAATAAAGTTTCAAAACATGTAATATGGAACTTAAATGCATAAATATGTCACTATATATTTATATACTATATATGAGGTCCCTAGAACCACAAGAAATGCAAAAACTTCATTGTTAATAACTTATTCTTGAATCCCTCCCCCCTTAAAAATCAAATTGCTCCTCCCCCATGGGCATGCTGCCCACATTAGGAACCACTACTCTGGATCAAGTGCCTCCTTTTCCCAAATATTATTGATCTGTTAATACATCCTTGATTCCACTCTCTGAGTTGAATTGAAAATGTACCCTGACGACTAGGACTCAGATCTCCATCTGAGATTTTATTGACAAAGTATTTTTTTCTAGTTGCCATCTGCCATTTCTTCTTTGGTTTGCCTTTTATTTCAATGCCAGATTTTCCAGGCTCTATTCTAAGAAAGAAGGGTGGGGTAAGAGTAGCAGTCTCTCTTCCCTTCATGAAAGTTAACATCAATCTTTTTTCTCCGGGTGAGACATGTTTCTGGAAATATTACAACATTCCATTCAGATTTTAATCTGGATAAGTCACAGTTTTCCTCAAAATTTACTGTTGAGATCAGCTCACAGACTTATTAGTTTTGTTTACCACTGCTCTTCCTTAACCCATTTCACACGTAAACCTTTGGCTCTATCAGGAGGGCAGCCCAGTCTGCTGCTCTGCCTAGAGAGCTCTCTCTCCAGGGGCCAGCAGCTCCAGGTTTTCAGGCTGTGGCTTCCATGAAAGTGTAGGGCTGGTCTTCTGGGCACTGTAGTGGGTCTTTCACTGCATTCAGAACTCTAGCACTTGGAGCCTGGGAGGATTGCCTCCCACCTAGACTCACTCTCCTCATGGAAAATGCAGATGTAAGCAAACTGAGCAGTTGCCCCTCAACTCATGGGTTCTCAGCCATCTGTTAACCCTGAGGTCAATACTGCAGCAACCTAAAGCTTGAGAAAACCAATGTTCTGGAAACTCCAAGAATACATTTTAGGGAATCTGGCTCTACCTTCATGTTGTTAAAAATGATTAAAGAAGGCAATCTAGATGATACAAACCTACTTTATTGAACACTTCATGAAGTGAACAATCTCCATTTGGAGAACTGCAAAATGGGGCTGAAGGCAAGAAAATTTTATAGGATAAAAATATAAAGAACAAGGAAGATAAAAGTAAGAACTATCTTATTGACTGGGGCCACTTTGTTTGGGGTGAGAAGGAATAATGAAATAAATACAGAGCCCTGAGTTGGCTTGGTGTTGGGGGACTGGCTGACTGGTTTATTCTGTGTTTCTGGTCAACTGGAGCATTTATAGAGACACAAAAAGATTTTGAAATCTAAGTCTTGGTTTGCAGGATGGGCTCCATCTTGGGCCAAGGAATTTATTTCAACAATGTCCTGGATTATAATGGGTACACTTTCCATTGCAAGCTAGAACTCGAATATTGATCAATAGGCATGCTTTCTAGCTTTACAGATTAAGATTCTGAGACTCAAGAGTAATGTGACTGAAGAAAACCACTTGTATTACTTTCTTAGTTTTATGCACAAAATGATGTCCAATGAATAAGAAGATTTTTAGTAGGTGACTTATACATATCAGCAAAAATAAAGACTTGTCCTCCAGATCCGTAACATTTTCCAGTAGCTCTGGACTTCAGCACGTGGGATAAAAAGAAAGCCAAGCTATGGAAGTGGGGTCAACACTAGGATTCAAGCCTCTGTTCACTGCTGAAAGCTCATACCTTTATAGTGCCCGAGAAAACTGTTTGTACCTAACAGTCTCTTTCTGACTGGAAAACCCCACCCCATTTCATTTTATTTTGGTTTATTTTTTAATTATTTATTTTCACACCTTTATTATTATGCAGCTGTAAAAAAAGAAGGATCTCTTATCCTTTATGAAAGCAAAAATGAACCCATAGAGCATTATGCTAAGCAAAACAAGCCAGTAAGAAAAGAGAAATATCACATGATCTTACTTAAAAATGGAACTCAATGAATAAAACAGATAAACAAAATAGGTCCAGAGGCATGGATGAATGGAACAGACTGACAGATTTCAGAGGAGAGCAAGTTGGGGGGGACAGGAAGAGATTAACCAAAGAACATATATGCATATGTGCATGGCCCATGGACACAGAAAATAATGTGGTGAAAGCCTGGAGTGGCATGGAGGCTGGGTGGAGGGAAGCAAATGGAGGGGGGCGGGTGGTGGAAATGGAGGACATCATAATACTGTCAATAAATGCATAACAGCTTTTTTTATCCACTCATCTACTGATAGGCACTTGGGCTGTTTCCAAATTTTATCTATTATAAATAATGCTGTTATAAACATAGGTGCATATTTTTCCCCCCTGATTGGTATTATAGGGTTCTTAGGATATATTTCCAGAAGTGGGATCACTGGATCATATAGCAGTTCCATTTTTAAAGTTTTGAGGAAACTCCGTATTGTTTCCACACTTGCACCAGAATAAATACCTTCAAGAAGAATTGCTGGGACAGGGGCATTCATGCAGCTTTTCCTTCATATAAATAGAAAATGGGAACCCATTTCCAGATTCACTGGCAGTGAAGGTGAAGACAGTTTTGATGAGCTATTGTCTACACAGGGACTATCAAATGTTGTTCAATATGCTGTTTTCATTAATAATGAGTAGACTTTGGTGTGCTTTTTAAATATTCACTGATTTTATTACCAGTGAGCCTGGCTCTATTTCGCCCTTATACAGATTGACCATCTGTACACCTTTCCTTTCTTTTTCCTCAAACTTTCTGCTCATATCATTTGCTTATTGGGCAGAGTATTATTTTTTTCTTACAGATTTATAAAAAATTTTAAATTTAAGGATAAGGATAAGCTTTTAATGATATGTACTTTGCAAAAATTTTCCCGTTTCATCACATGCTTTTACATGTTTTGTTAATAACTTTAAAATATACATTATTTCTTAAATTTTCATGGTTTTATCTTTTAATCATTTTCTGTTTGGCTTCTTGATATATTCTTTGAGAGAACCTTACTGTGTTAATAAACACAGGGTTTTTCTAAGTTGGTAACTTTATCCCTTATAATGGGAAGGCTTTTTAAAGAAAAATCTTGACTATTTCCACATTGAGCATGATATTGCTTTGGGATTAAAAATTCTATACCTCAACATCATCACTTCTTTTTAGGTTTAACTTTATTATGAAAATATGAAACATATAGAGAAATAGAACAAACTATATACAGAACCTCATTTATTCATCTCCTGGCTGCAATAATTATCAACACTCAGTCATTCTTATTTCATCTTTTGTGTGCTTTGAAGCAAATTCTAGATACCATACCATTTCACACATAAATACTTCAGAATCTAGCTCTAACAGGAAATGTTTTTGAAAGAACACCATCATTCTATTATTTTCACACTCAATATAATACCAATTAATAGCTTAATAGGTATTTACATAAAAATTTACACTAAAACTATCTTTTTACAGGTATTTTTTGGATTCAGGATCCAGATAAGGTCTCACATCACACTTGAGTGATGCCTCTTAGGTCTCTTTTAATCTGTAGTAGTTTTTGTGAATTTATTTGTTGAAGTCACTGGGGCATTGTCCTACAGAGTGAGTTCTGTTCTGGATTTAGCTGACTGCCCTCTCAATGAACAAGTATTTTATCTTCCATGTTTCCTGTAAACTGGTGTGTATGTCCAAGGTTCAATTAAACTCAGGTTTTTTTAAAGTTTTTTGGCAAGAATATTTTATGCGAATGCTACGCACTTCCTGTTGCCTCATAGTGGGAAGCAATAATGTCTTTCCATGTCACTTTTAATGGTATTAAGACTGATTGCTGAATTCAGATGCTGTAGGTCTAGGAGTCACCAGTTGTCTACATTTCTGTCTATAATTTGCTCCAGGAGTCAGTGCTGGTGGCGAGTGTAATGGTTGGGAGCAATAGGTTGAAGTCAGAGACAATTAGGGGATGTAGGGTCAAGTGTAGGTACTATCAGCCACATATTCTACTTTGGTTGTTTCTCAGTCTCTCAGATTCTCTAAGGCTTACTCAGCTTTGAAGAGCAATACTGCATGTGACCATTGCTAGAGTGGGGTGAGTTCTTTGGCAGGACCATGGCATGGTGCAGAGGAGGAGTAGCTGTTATCGCTGCCACTGGTTTAAGCAGATAGAATTTGTTTAGATGGCCTTTCTGAAGCTGAGGCCCAGGATGAATTACCAGGCAGCTCCTATAGCTGGGTAATCTGTAGATTCAGAGGAAATCTGTGGGCAGAAGAGCTCATTGTCCAGTTGTAATAGTTCAATGATTATACCAATTCTGCCAGATTTGGGTCCTGTGGACAGAACTGAGAGGTCTATAAATTGGCATTTACTTTCCAAGTCCTGGTTTATAATGTTTGTCAATGTGTCACCAAGATGAAAATAGATTGATGACTACATTTTGGTAATTTACTTACTTTCCTGAAATCAGTGCTCAATCCTGTTATAGGCAATACTCCATCTAATGAATGGCAGAGGGAGCACCATGTCTGGCCAGGAGGGCTGAGTCTGTGTCTATGCAGGCAAAGCTGCATGGAGAGTTCCTGAGCAATTGCCCAACAGGCAATGGTGTGTACTGTGTGCACCACTAGCAGGGACAGGTCAGCCAGGGACAGGTCAGCAAGGGACAGGTGCACACAAATTCCAGCTGCTTAAACCAGTGGCAGCAATAATAGCTATTACTCCTCTGCACCATGCCATGGCCCTGCCAAAGAACTAACCCAATCCAGCAATTATTACATGCTACTCATTCATAAACATTGTGAACACTTTTATGTGGCAGGTACTGTTTTAGGTTATGGGTTAGTTCAGTGAGCTTGATAAGTTCCCTGTCCTCCTGTGGTTGATGCATATTGTAATTGTAATTGTGTGTGTGTGTGTGTGTGTGTGTGTGTATGGGCAGCCAACAAAATACTAATGCAACCACAAGATAATAGAGCAAGTCAGAAAGTGATACAAGCCATGGCAAAGAAAATAGAGTGGACTAAGAAGCCTTAGAGTGACCTGGGAAGGGTTGGGTTATGGTTGAGGTGGGATAGTCAGGGCAAATAGGCCTGGGTCTCAAGAACAAGCAGGGCAATGATGGCTTCTCCAGACCCCACATACTCAGTAACCTATTTGCTCAGCACTGATCTTGGCCCTGAGTGAAATTGCCATGCTCAAAAGATCCACTGCACCCTAAATTGTTGCCCTGCATGATCAAGTCACGGTCCCGCCCATTCATCCCCTTTAAGGTGTCTTCTGCTACTCCCCAGCCCAAGAGAGACTTAGGAAGCCTCCTGACCTCCACTTTGCCAGGACAATATTGCTTCCTAAGAAGACTCTGCATTTGGTAGGTTTTGCACATTTCTGGAAGAACACTATGTCATCATCACTACCATCATCACCATCACCATCACCATTACTACCATCACCATCACCATTATCATCATCACCATCTCTATCACCATCACCATCATCACCATCACCATCTCCATCACTATCACCATCACCATCATTGCCATCACCATTATCATCACCATTACCTCCATCACCATCATCACCATCACCATCTCTATCATCACCATCACCATCACCATCACCATCATTACCATGACCATCATCTTATCCTCCTCAAAAGTCTGATCAGGGACAGTCACATGTCAGCCACACATGGACTTGGTGAATGAGCTCTTTTGAGCCTGGCTTGATGGATTGAGTCAGCCAAACCTTTTGTTTATCATAGGAAGATGACTTTTCCCTTTAGAAGTAGATGTTTCACTGGATGAATCATGCCTAACTCACTTACTGAGCCAGAGACAGTTGGCTTCCCAGGCTGTTTACTGTAACAGACTTTTCTCCTAGGAGTACTTAGGAAATGACAAGAGACAGAGAATTGTCATTGTTTTTGCTTAAAAAAACCCCCAGGGGCCTGGAAATAAGCCAGTCTTTAGTAGAAAAGAGTTCTCTGCCAGCTTATTTTATTCAGTGTCATGCAGAACAACTTCAGGGCCACTGTAGTGACCTGCCTTTAGCACAGGTAAGGCCTGCTAGCAGAAGCAGTGACAGCTTCTTATCTTTCACCTGCTTGTATGGGACCTCCTAATCACTCCTAATCACTGCCTGGCTGGCTCTATTATCACTTACTAATGGTGAAGTACTTTAACATTTTACTTTCGAGCAACTGGGAGTCTAAGGACACTTGTATTAGTTGCATACACAATGCCACCTAGAACTTACTTTTCCCTGACAACTTGAATTCAGGACCTGTAGAGCGAGAGAGGGTCAAAAAGCTCATTCCTATTACCATTTCCTGCCCTAATGTATGAAGAAGTAGAGTGAGACCAGGGAATTTGAGAAAACTCCCCTGCAAAGCCCAGCTGGTATCAACACCCCTTCCCATCCCAAGGCCTTCTATGCAGACAGGCTCCTCAACTGCATCTGTCTTGCCCACCCGTGCTTGCTCTGATGACTGTATGCTCATGGGATTACTCTGGCCACTCAAGAACAGAGTCCATTACTGATACACTAGGCAATTCCCAGTATGTGTTATGCCTGATGCAACAAGGGGACAACTTGTGTCACAACTGTGACAGGTGGGTACTGCTCCTTTGCTCAACTGACTTCTTCCCACCACCTCCAGGCCTTGGGATGGGAAAGGGTGCTGACAAACTAAGGGATAAAGGAGAGTGGTGAATGGGTCCAGGTTTGAGTTCTGATGACCTGGGTCAACTCCTGATTTCGCCACTTACCAGTTGTGTGTTAGGTGCTAACTTCCTGTGCTTGCTTAGCTTTGATTCTACACCTTGATTATGGTTCTGTTGGCCTCTTTCCCGTTGTGACATTTGAGGCCATCTCCAATGCATCATGGTGTGGCCACTGAACTTGTCCCCCGTCTGGTGTAGAAAGCAGGTCCTGATATAGCTTCTTGGAGCCCCGGGGGCCCTTCAGAGGTCTGTGCAGCAGCTTGATGTAACCGCAGCCAAGGTAGAGGGAACACCTTCTGTGGAGGGAGGGGGCCAGAAGACTGGGAAGTCCCTGGGGCCCAGAGGACTCATCCAGGTGTCCTGAGATGAGGGCTAGGAGCTGTAATGCCACAATGGCAACGGGGCAATGAACAGTGACTGTCCTGTGACATTTGACCCTGTTTTAAATCCCAAATGGTATATCTGGGGAAACAGGTTTTATTCCTTACTTTAAGAGAAGGGAAATTTTTTATTGTTTAATTAGCATGTTGGCTTACTACTGTGATGATTTTCTCTCCATATATATATATATATATATATATATATATATATATATATTCCTCATCTGAGGACATGCTTTTATTTTCATTGATTTGAGAGAGAGAGGAAGAAACATAGATGTGAGAGAGAAACATTGATCAATTGCCTCTCATATGCATCCAACTGGGGTTCGAACCTGCAACCTGAGTATGTGCCCTGACAGAGAATTAAACCTGTCACCTTTTGGTGTATGGATGACCCTCCAGCCAACTGAGCCACACTGCCCAGGGCAGATATTTCTATTTCTTTACACCCAAGTCTTTTTCTTTTTAAATCTTTTTGGTTAACCTTCACCTGAGTATATTTTTTTCATTGATTTTTAGAGTGGAATCAAGGTGGGGGGGGGCGGGAGAGAGAGAGAGAGCGAGAGCGGGGGGGGGGAGGAAAACATTGATATGAGTGAGAGACATTGATCAGTTGTCTCCCAAGTGTACCTTGCCTGGGATTAAACCTGCAACCTAGGTCCATGCTCTTGGCCAGGAATTGAACCTGAAACCCTTTGGTGCTCAGGTTGATGCTTTAACCACTGAGCACCAGGGCACACCCAAGTGTTCTTCTTCTTTCTTAAAAAAATATATTTTATTGATTTTTACAGACAGGAAGGGAAAGGGATAGAGAGTTAGAAACATCAATGAGAGAGAAACATTGATTAGCTGCCTCCTGCACACCCCCTACTAGGGATGTGCCTGCAACCAAGGTACACGCCCTTGACCAGAATAGAAACTGGGACCTTTTAGTCCACAGGCCGATGCTCTATCCACTGAGCCAAACCAGTTAGAGCCCAAGTCTTCTTTTTAAAACATACTACAGGACAAAACAAGACAACTGCAAAATTCCCTCCCTGGACTCCGTGAGCTCTCAAGCCACAGCTTTTCAGCACCATTGCCTTCAGACAGTAAGTCTGGGTTATGTACCAGCTGCTTCCCCTTCTGACCTTCCTCTTCTGTCTCCCTGACACTTACATTCCCCATCTCCCTCAGTCTTAGGGAGGCTGGCCACCCTTCTCTGCAGGAGACTTTTGAACCTCCTCTGTCCCTCTCAACTTCCCTCACCTTCCTCTCCTCCAAGGTTCCGTCTTCTTTAGTTCCTACTGGTAACTCCACAACTACTTGCCCTGATCCCTCCTGTGTGCCAGTTCTGCAAGTCATATTGCCTAGCAAACATCTTCAAGTGACATTTTGGGGCTAAAACGACAGCAGTGTTGAGCACAGAATTGCTGGCTGTCCTCAGTCTGACCTGCAGCCTCTTTCCTGCACCAGCGCCAGGGCCCAGACCTTATCTGCTCCCTGTATTAGCAATATTTTCCCTACATGCATCTGGCCAGTGTGATCTTGTTTAAAGCTTCATTATGCCATGTCCCTGCCTAAATTCTTTAGTGGCGACACATTCTTTTTCTTCTTTTCTTTTATTCAGAATGAAGAACGAAATATTCACCTGGACTTCAAGTTCCCCCCAGTTGGGTGGCTGCCTCTCTCTGGAGGCTGCTGTCACATGACACCCTGCACCTCAGCCACTCTGCCCTGGGGCTTCTGACTGTTACTCTGCTTCCTCCCTGAGCTTCAGCTCCTCTGTGGCCCACTCATGCACACTTGCCCTCCTGATCCCAGTCCGTGTGGTACCTGAGTCTTGAAGGGACAGGGCCTGTAGCCTCACCCACACAGATGCGTGTTCCCCACCTCTCACCATGACCAATGAAACACCTATTTGTATGATGACTGGATGAATGGAGGTCTTTCCAGTGCTTTGAGAATCATGCCTCGTTCTCCTAAACTACTGGTGTGAGAATAAAATATTCTTTTCTCTCAGCACAGCTTTGCTGTCATCATTCAGTGGCCCATGAACAAGCCACTGTGGCTTTGGCAAGCACCCTTCACCAGACGAGGTTTGATGACTTAAGAATCATCTTAGCGTAGAAAATCTGGGGATGTTGGGTCCCAAGCCAGCAGGGTCATGCCTTTAGGTCATTGCTGGTACTAATTTGGTGACAGTTTTATCTGAGCAAAGTTCACAGGAGGAAAAGATCAGGCCAGGGTGAGGGCGACTCATTCTTCTGCTGCTTAGTGCCCATTTCATCTGGATGAAGCCCTGCTAAGCAGGGTCATCCTCTGGATGTGAGTTCTGTCAGGAATGGAAGCAGAGCTCCTGCATTTATAGTCAGCGAGTCCCTGGCTCCTTCTGGCCCTGTCTGCCACCTTCTATCTGTCCCCACGACTTCTTTATTTTTGGATCCCTCAGCCTTGAGTAGACCCACTCACACCTGTCTTCTTCTCAGTGGTCCCTTCTGTCCTGCTCTGTGGCCCTCCTGTACAGGTGCCTGCCCTCCTCCCCCAGGGGGAGTTCCTTCTCTGACTCCTCGGGCCTCCCCTCTGAAGGCAATTATTGCCTGGTCCAGGAGCATATATAAGGAGATTTGAAGAGCTATTATGTTACATCTTTCAAATTTTACCAGCAATAAATCCAGCCCTTGAGTGGACTTTCAACTCTACAAATTATGAGTCTATTTCCAAGGAGGAATATTTCATCATCCCTGAGACTCCCTACAGCCTGTTTTTATTTCAAGTGCTTCCCTGGAGTTGGACTAAGAAACCAGTGTCTTTCAGAAGAAAAGGAACTTGTGCTCTGGGAGCTGAATCCACACACTTCTTGTTTCTTCCTCCCTGCCTGCCAGCTGGGACCTCCCGTCTCTCAGATTCTATACTGCCACTCTGGCTCTGGTCACTTGGCCTCAGGCCATCTCTCGGTTCTTCTCTTTTTGATAATCATGTCTCAGATCTTTTCTTCAGAACAGGGCCAGCAGGGCTCTATACAATGTAGCTTCTCTATGCTGGGGCAGTCTGTGCAGTAGGGACCCTGAAATCCACACTTTCATTTCTCTTCTACATGTTAAGCTTTTGGGGTTCAAGCTCCATTTCCGCAAACTGGGCCTATGCTTGCTTCTTATTTCAAACTCTAGGCCTGTAGGTGTTGACCCAAAACCACTACAGTGTAGAAAACAGTTTTCAAAGCAGCCAGAGAGAAGCCCTCCATCCCTCTTCATCCTGGAAACTCCCCCCTAGAGCTGGGCTCCTGCTGCAGGGAGCCTGAGGCAGAGAGGGAAGAGAGGTGGCCCTGCAATAGCCCCTAGGAGGCTTTGTGTTGCCAGGAGAGAAATTTTTTAAAAAAATTATTTATTTATTTATTAATTTAATTAAATGTTTATTATTTAGATTATTATATTTGTTTCTCTTTTTTTCCCCTCCAAGCACCTCTCCACCCAGCTCCCACCCTTCCCTCTGCCCTTACCTCCCTCCCATTGATCTCGTCCATAGGTGGATGATTTTTGTCCAGTCTCTCCCTGTACAACCCTCACCCCTTTTCCCCTGAGAATTATCAGTCCACTCCCTTTATGTGCTCCTGATTCTATTATATTTACCAGTTTATTCTGTTGATCAAATTTTTAATTCCCTTAATTTTTAGATTCACTTGTTGATAGATATGTATTTGTTGTTCATAATTTTTGGCTTTTACCTTTTTCTTCTTCCTCTTCTAAAAGAGTACCTTTCAGCATTTTGTATAATACTGGTTTGGAGTTGATGAACTCCTTTAGCTTTTTCTTCTCTGTGAAGCTCTTTATCTGCCCTTCAATTCTGAATGATAGCTTTGCTGGATAGAGTATTCTTGGTTGTAGGTTCTTGCTATTCATCATGTTGAATATTTCTTGCCACTCCTGTCTGGCCTGCATAGTTTCTGTTGAGAAATCAGCTGACAGTTGTATGGGTGCTCCCTTGTAGGTAATGAACTGTTTTTCTCTTGCTGCTTTTAATATTCTCTCTTTGTCTTTTGCTCTTGGTATTGTAATTATGATGTGTCTTGGTGTGGTCCTCTTTGGATTCCTTTTATATGGGGTTCTCTGTGCTTCCTGGACTTGTAAGTCTATTTCTTTTACCAGATGTGGGAAGTTTTCAGTCATTATATTTTTAAATAGGTTTTTAGTATTTTGCTCTCTCTCTTCTTCTGGCACCCCCACAATTCTGATGTTGGTACACTTGAAGGGGTCCCAGAGGCTTCTTACAATATCTTCACATTTTTGGATTCTTTTCTCTTCTTGCTTTTTCAGTTGAGTGTTTTCTGCTTCTTTATATTTCAAATTTTTGACTTGATTCTTGCCTTCCTCTAGTCTGCTGTTAGGACTCTGTATAATACTTTTTATTTCAATCAGTGTCTCTAGTTGGTCCTTTTTCATCTCCTCTAGGCTTTTGCTAATTTTATCCAACTTTTCTAGCATATTCTTGAAAAACCTTATAAGGATGGTTTTGAACTCTATATCCAGTAGTTTTTTTTCCTCCATTTCTTTTGTTTGTGATCCCTTCCCTTGTCTCGGCATTTTCACTATGTCGGGAGAACTTCTGTGTTGGATTCAGCCTTATGATACCAGACTTGCAAAACCGAAGAAGCCTCTGTTGAGCTTGGGATGGGTGGAGTCTCTGGGCTTAAGGGACTGCCTTGCCTTCCAGTTGGCCCCGCCCTCCACGGCCCCTGAGTCTCACGTTACTGGGTAATCGCTGGTGCGGTCCTTGTGCATGAGCGCCCGCAGTGCCTCTAGACTGCTGCCTTTCCGGCTACCCTGTGCTCCAGGACCACACTAGTCTAGGTCCCCAGAGTTTCACCCGAAATTGGGGCTTAGTGGAGTCAGAAGTGGCACAGTAGGAAGGGTCTGTCTCTCGCCCAATCGCGAAAGCCAGCGGCACAATCAGCAGTCTGTCTCTGCACGCAATGCCGTGCGCACCACCAGACCTCTGATCCCCTGAGACTCCCCTAAATTTCCATGCACCTCTCCCTTTTCACGGTCCAAACTCCCCCCGTATGAGTTTCGGCTGGATCTGGGGTTTATTGTCGTAAGATAGGGGTTCAATGCCTTTGAGAGGTCTCCGTTTCTCTCCTGCCAGAGAAAACCAGCCAGGTATTCTGGCACCCGCTCTCTCCGTGCACGTCTCTGTACCTCAGCTTTTTGCAGCTCCTCTGGGTCTCCGTGAGCCCCTCTCCTTCCCTATAGCTGTAGAACTTCCACTCTGCCAGCTTTCCTGTGGTTCTGTATGATGTCCGTTCTGTCTTTTAGTTGTAGTTTTGAAATTGTTGTGTGCGGCAGCAGTGTTGGTGTTTACCTATGCTGCCATCTTGGATTCTCCCAGGAGAGAAAATTTTTAAGACAGTTCATAAACATGTGCAGGCAAACAGAGAACTAGATACTGACTGCAAGGGCAGCTCAAGTATTGAAGATAAAAGATGGGACTGCATTGAAGCAAAGTGAAGCTGCAAGAGAAGGGGGCAGAGACAGGAGTCCAGCAGAGGGAAGGAGAGGTAGGCCAAGGGCAGTAGCATGGAATAGATGGGGCAGTGGGGCAAGTGACATCCATGCAAAGTGTGGAACCCTGATGTAGGTCTGGGTTGGGCATCTGGGCAAGGCTGGCTTCTCAGTGGGTCCATGCACACCTGTCTCAGTTCATGGCCTCCATCCTGGAACTCTTGCTGGAATGAGGCATGACATTCTGTGGTTCTGGAAAGGGCTGCTTGCTACATTTGAGATAGGCTAGGTAAGCCATGGTCCACAGCATAACCTTCCTGTTATTGGCTCATTCAGCCAGGGAAACTGCTGCTGAGAAAGATGCCTTCATGCAGTCTATCCCAAGACTCTAGTTCTCCTTCCTTTCTCCAGCTAACCAGCAATTCTCATTCTTTCCTTGGCCTTCGCTATCTTCAGAGCGCTAGGCAGGCTTTGGACAGAAGCTTGGTTTCCTGAGAGACAGCTCCATTGGTGAACCCCTCTCCTCATAGTGACAGGGATGGGGTTTTGGCCCTGGTGGGGAAGTGCCAATATGTGGGGGAGAGAAAGTGGTTCTTGTTGGGGACCTTCTTGTTTCAACATAGATTCATTCTGTGTTCTTTGTTTCTCGTGTAGAGGGACTGGAGACCCAGCATTCTATGAGCATCTGGGGCACAGTTCTTCAGCTGTGAAATAGGCAATGTGCCCAAGTTGATAGAGAGAGAGGATAGAAGACTGTCCCAGATCTATAGTGATTAAGGGCACCACTTTCTGCTCAGGAATGCTTATCCAGGACGGATTATGGCGTGTGGAAGAGGGGGAGTCCATGTGGGGAGCTTCAACTCAGCTCAGATCCATAGGAGGGACAAGTGACTCATAGCTAATACTGCTATTACACAGTCAACAGGGTTGTCCCCATGGCCACTGAGGTAGGTGAAAAGTTGTGTTTGCCCATGAGCCCAGTCTTATGCTCAGGAAGGACTACCAGTGCGTGTGGAAATCTGGTGGGGGTCAGAATAACCTGGAAGCTTTGTGAAACCCCAGTGCCCACATCCTGGTCTTTTCCATGGGGCCTGGGCTCTGTGGTTCTAAGATCCTTTATGTAATTCAGTCACATGTCCAGTCTGAGGATCACTGACCTGTGACATGTCTGTAGGACAGAAACACACCTGTGTGGATAGAATTGCACCCAGCTGGTGGGAAGAGCAACAGACTGCAGCTGAAATGTCTCTTGAGGCCAGATCCAGAGTGTTCAATCCTGGGTGTCTATGAAAATTAGCTGGAGAGTTCAAAAAATAAAGGTATCTGACTCCTCCCCTAGAGACCATTTTCCTTGGTCTGGGCAGGGCCCAGGCTGATGTATGCGGAACCTTTATGGGTCTCCAATGTGCAATTGTGGCTGGAGAGAGCCTAACCCATGTGGCTGCTGTCCTTTTCATCTTTGCTTTGCTTAAAGGCAAGGCTCAGGAAAGCTATTCCATAGATTGCAACTTTACATTTTTAAATTGAGAACTAGATATTGAGAGTTGTAACTATGACCTACCCATAGGCATTCTGAGGATGATTCCAATTATGATAGAAATGAGATATTTGTTAAAAGTTGGGTTTTGCTTTCCACAGTGTCCCTCGTGCCTCCCCACCACCTAATACATGACAGGAGGAGGATAAATTTTGCAAATGAACAAATTTCCAAAAAGTCTTGTCAAAGGATTGAACACATAAATCATCTTCACAGAAAGGGTAGTGAGTGGTGATAACAGTTTAGCTTATTCATTCTGTTTGCATGGCCCTTTAACGGAAAGGTGACTACTGATCTGTGTGTCTAGACCTTGTGCAGATGCCATTGGGGACACAGCTCACACAGAGAACTGTTGTTGTCAAAAACAATCTTTAGGACTTGCAACCTATTATTGTGCATTTTTGTTCCCAGAGGCTAAGCTCCTTGGAGAGCTGAGAGAACACAGGAAGCGGTGCTTGCCACGTGGGGCAGACTGTGCTTCGTGATTACAAAGGATACAACTTGGCCAGGGCAGCCTGGAGCTTGCCAACTGCCTGATGGCCCCCCCAGAGACGTGTTGCTCAGTGTACTTGGGTGACCTCCCCTGACTTCCCCAAGGGCCACACCCACAGCATTTTCAATGAAGTGGACTCCCTTCCTTTACTGGCCTCAGAGTTCAGAGAGATTCAAGGTTGACCCATAAGCAGGATGAGAACACTCAGTGCCATAGAGGGCTGTACCACAGGGCAATGTGGACACTGAGTCCAAAATGGCAGGGGTTTGCTCACAAGTAACATCTGGCTTAAGTGGCCCAATCTCTTCACACATAGGTCTTACGGGGACCTTGTGGTTCCCATAGATGACCAACCAGGAGAGAGGAACGTGGTTTTAACTTTTTTTAGATGAACAGACCAAACACACAATACACAAAAACGTGCACTTTTCCAGGACAGTTCTTTCTGAGATGTTCTTGGACCATTCAGGCTGCCTAGTGGCATATGAGGCAGTGGCTGGAGAAGTGTTGGGAAACCAAGCAATGCCAGCTTCCTCTGGAGCCTGATATTACAGTTTATTTTCCCAGGACAGTGGCTGGAGACCAGGAGTAACAAAGGCAGCCTTCTTTCCTCTTTGTCCTGCAGTGTCTACATTCAGAGCCTCTGCAGGGAGCACTGTTATCTCCAGCCCCGTTCTGTCCCCTCCCTGGAGACTGTTGTGGTTTAGACAACTAGTGCTGTGTGTTCCCACTTCCCTCATTTTCCCGGCCACCAGTGGGAAGGGTGCTAAAACAGAATTCCAAAGAAACTTTATGCTGCTCCTATTTGAACAACCACTAATAAGAATAGAAAAACTAAAGTCTAAGAATGGGGCCAAGAACTAGAAGTGATTGTGAAGTAGATTTGGGACCAATCTGGAAGTTTTAATGATTGTGGGGCTCACATAGTACACTTAGCCTTGTGAGGAATGCACTGCCCTAGGCTATAGAACTTGGATCAGAGGTAGGTACCATCATTAAATAGTCCATCAAAGATTGAGTATCTACTTTGCACCAATGCACTGTGCTGGGCCCTGGGGAGGTAACAGTGAAGGAAAATATGGGATCCCTCTCATCTTGGAGCTGAGAGTGTGATGTGGAGCGAGGATGTAAACATGAAGCTAATGTGTCAGTGTGGGAAGAGTGCCCAATGGAAACAAATAGAGGCAGTGACAGAGGACAAGATGGGAACATTTAAGTGAGGTTGTCAAAGACCACCTCATTGAGGAGGTAGAAATGACACTGTTACTATAAATCCTGATTGTGAAATCCCAGAGCTAAAACTGACTGTGAGAATAATGTAGTGAGAATGAGCATGATCACAGATGCAGAGATGCACGGGGATTAGAGGCAGAGCATGGCCCGGACTCTGAGCTTTGGGATCCCAGTATGGTCCTGACTTTCCCATTGGAACTCACTGATGAGTTCCCCTATAAAAGTTAGATTCTGAGACCTTCCAGCTCTTTCCAATTCCTTGATAGTAGAATTCAAAGTTCTGAGTGCTTGCATACTACCTGGTTGTTGAGACAATAAAGTCAAACCCACCAATCCTATTTTGAATGGAATTTTCTGCATTGAAAATTACATTAATTTAAATCAATGGATACCAAACCATCTTGAGTTGCTATTGCATAGTCTCTGCTATGAAGCTAGTTCATCTCCTGATTTGAAAGACAAAAATGTGTGGTGGATGACTGCAAGAGGCTTACAGAAACTGTTTAAAGAGCTGGTGGCTTCTGCTAAGAGTAAGCTTAGCACTCTTTGTTTCACTCAGGCCTTCCCTCTGAAGAGCACATTTCTAGCGATAAGCTGCTAGTGCCCAACTCTCAGGAATGTCTTATCCTCTACAATAAAGCCATGCATGGAGGCCCAGGCTGGTGTTGGAAGGGCCTAGAAGTGGAGGATCTGCCTGGAGTTGTACACAGGGCTCATATCATCCAGAAGCCTCCTTCTGGTGATGCCCCAGAGTGAAGGGAAACAGGCAAAAGGCAAAGACTGTAGCTGCCTGCGTGGAGCACACTGAGGCCTTCTGCCAGAATAGCACAAGGTACTTTTGCTGACCTCAGGCTCTTTTTATGTGTCTAAGGTTCTCCCTGGAGTCACACCATCCTTTACGGGCAAGTTCAGGGCTGTGCTCAGAGCTGGGCTCTATGGTGATGGGGAGACTTAGGGCAGAGTGGCAGAAGTCTAGAACAGTGTTGTGGCCAGTGTCAAGTACTACTGACAGACTGGCACTGAGAAAATTTCAACTGGAGGAGAGATGGTCCAGAAGGGAGGATTCTGGAACTGTTATATGGCGCATTCAAGAAATTGGGTGGAGGATCTTTGCGCTGTCTTTTCCAGGCACAGTCCAGGTCTAGAGCCACGATCCAGGCAGACAAGGCTTTGTTCTCAGAGCTTGGACATCCAATGGAAGCAGTGGTGTGAGATAGCAGTGGAGAGTATGGTTATCCTGGGGAGTGACAAGTGTGATGAGGACACTAAAAAAAGACAATGGGGTAGATAATAAAATTGTGGGGCTTCCAGACTATCAGTGCCTCTGGGAGAACATTTATCATGAAAACTCAGTGGCATGGAGAGTTAGCCATGAGAACACAGACAGGAAAAATGACCAGGACAAAGATGCAGGGCAGGAGTCCTCATTTGAGGACTATAGCAGGTGAAGTATAGTATGTGAAGCTCCATTTACATCCAAATCATCAAATATAAAGCCTGAATGTGTAAGGCATTGTATGTGCTTTAGTAGAGGGTACTGTAGTCACACTAAGGAATTTGAATTATTTTCAGAGGGCAGGGAAACACCAGGAAGTGTTAAGTGGGAGTTCTAGGGTTTCATTTGTGTTGAGGAATCAGTGAGTGCTGGGAAGACAATGACTTATTAAGAACAGAGGGAAGGCTGGATGTCGGAGATACCAGAGTTCTTGCAGACCCAGCAGGCGTTGCAGGTGAAGAAAAGTGGGTTGTGAGGATATATTTCAGTATGTATGAATTAGACATATAGATTTACATATACTGTGAATTAAACACACAATGAAAATTAGAGCTAATGGTGGACCCAGATGAAAGGCATATTTCTTTTTTATTAATATACTAGAGGCCCAATGCATGAGATTCATGCATTGGGGGGAGAGTGTTCCTCAGCCCAGCCTGCACCCTCTCCAATCTAGGAATCTTTGGGGGATGTCTGACTGCCGGTTTAGGCCTAATCCATGCAGGACTGGGTCTAAACTGGCAGTTGGACATCCCTTCACAATCTGGGACTGCTGGCTCCTAATCACTAGCCTGCCTGCCTAATTGACCCTAACCACTCTGACTGCCAGCCTTATAGCTCCCTAACTGATCCCCTGCTGGCCTGATTGATGCCTAACTGCTCTCCTGCTGGCCTGATTGCCCCCAACTACCTTCCCTTGCATGGCTGAGGAGACTGGGGGACTCTGGCTGGATGAGGCAAGGGCTGAGGGGACTGGGTGCAGCCTTTTTATGAGGGTGTGGCAGTTAATTAGCATATTCCCTCTTTATTGTCTGTGGGTACTGCCATCTTGTGAGGGCATAATGGTCAATTAGTATATTCCCTCTTTATTAGATAGGACTAGAGGCCTGGTGCATAAAATTTGTGCACAGGTAGGGTCTGTAGGTCTGGTTAATGATCAGGGTCAATCTGTGGGGCAACTGGCAGGGCAATCTGGGGGCCCCTGCTGGCACCACCTTGACTGGCCTAGGGCTAGCAGGCTGGGGGCATCTCCTAAATTGAGCATCTGCCCCCTGGTGGTCAGTGCACATCATAGTGACCTGTCATTTCAACATTCATTCCGCTGTTCAGTTGATTTGCATGTTAGGTTTTTATTATATTGGTCTAGGGGCCCAGTGCATGAATTCATGCACCTTGAAAGGAACTGTAGGCTGTGAGGTTGTAGTAGGCATAGCGGTAGTTCTCAGCCCATCCTCCGTGCCCCTGGTCCCTGGTCTGCCAGCAGTCCCACATGCTGACAATGCTGGTCCTGCTCATACCCGCTGAAGGCACAGAACGATTGGGACTGGTGCCAGCAGTGGGTGCAAGTGGTAGCTGCTGCCCCAATCACTCCTCAGGAGCAGGGGGAGGTGGAGAAACCCTCCGAGATGATCAGGGCCAGCAGCCACTGCTCGCACCCACTGATGGTACTGAGCAATTGGGACTAGTGCTGGGCACTGGCAGCAGATGCAAGTGGGCTGTCACTAGCAGTAGGTGCAAGCTATCACTGCTGGCCTGAATCTCCCCTCAGGAGCAGGGGAAGATAGAGAAGCCTTCAGGGACGATTGGGGCTGGCAGCTGTTGCTTGCACCTGCTGATGGGGCTGAGCGATCCGGGCCAGTGTCAGGTACCTGCAGTGGGGGTGAGCAGGGCCTATGCCAGCCACAGGTGCGAGTATTGAGCAGGACTGTGGCTCACGGGAGCAAAGAATTTTCAGTAACCACCAGAGGCTCACCCTGATGATAGTAACTGGCACCCCACCTTAGTCTGGTGCCACCACTCACCTACTCCACCATCCTGCCATGCCAATGCCTGCCATGTTCTGTGCATGCCCCCTGGTGATCAGTGCATTTCATGGTGACTGGTTGTTCGATTGTTTGGTTTTTCTGGTTGTTCCACCATTTGCTCTATTTGCATATTAGCCTTTTATTGTATAGAATTTTTATTGATTTTAGAGAAAAAGAGAGAGGGAAAGAGAAATAAAAACATCAATGATGAGAGAGAATCATTGATTGCCTGCCTCCTGCATGCTCCCTACTGGGGATTAAGTCCACAACCTGGGCATGTGGCCTTGGGATTGAACTGTGACCTCCTTGTTCATAGGTCAGTGCTCAGCCACTGAGCCACACAGATGGGCAGAAGGCGTATTTCATTTTACACATTTCTATTCTAGAAGCAACGTGGTAGAAAAAGCACAGGATTCGGTGTCTCCAACATGGACCCCACTTCAACCTTTTCACACAAAAGTGGTATGATACAGGCAGCTCACTTGGTTGCTCCATGAGTCTCTGTGAAGTGAACAGAATCACAGTTCCCTGCAGGGTCACCATGCTAAGTAACCAGGCCATGCACTGGGCACACATTGTGGAAGGGCTCAACACCAGGTAGTTCCCTCCCATCCTGCCAGGGGTCCTGCCTCCCGGGCTGCAGCATGGCCGGGTGTGGGGAGGTTCCTGTTCCAGGCAGGAGTTTGGACTTTACATTTAAAGGTCCATGCCATTTTAGGGTGACACATTTCTGCATGCTTGCTACATCAACAATTAACTGCTGATAAATGCAGGAGAAAGAGAGTTAAGTGCCACAGACAGTGCCAGGTCTATGCTGGGTGCCACCTTGCTGCACGCATATGGCAAGCCCCCGATGGGCATCATCTGTCCCAAAGAGTACTTTGCAGGTACTGGGCTTTATTAGATCATAAATAATGCCTGACAGAGGAGGGTCTTTATGTTTTTGAAACCTGTTACCAGTTTTTTATATCCTTAAGATAAAGTGGCCTTTAGAAATAAGGGTATTAAAATGTGGTTAAAGTATATTGTCTTCTGAAAGTGGTGCAGCCAGTGGTGATTTAAACGGCTGAGATGACCTCCATGGCATTCCATGGCTGGGAGTCCCTGATAAAGGAAAGCTCAACTTCTATTAAGGGAGAAGTTCTGGCAAGGGGGCACATTTTTTGAAACTGTGTAAGTTGGCCCTTAGAAGTTTGCCATTCGTGCAAACATATTATCAATAGGAGTAGAAATGAGGTTGAACTAAATTTCAGAACACTAAACTCCAGGTTAACAAGTGACTGAAGAATTTCTTCAAATTGATCCACAAGCACTTTATTTATGCTTCTCCTGGGGGCTATAGCTGTGAGGGAGATTGTAACTTCTCAAGTGAGATTTTTCCAAACTCCTGGTTTGGCTCACATGATCGCAGAGCATATATTTAATGTGTGGAAGGAATCTTGATTCTCCACATCGAAAGCTGTCCTTCTACATTTTTACATTTTAATGAAGTAGACCCTTCTCTTTGGGAATTCTGAAGTTTAACCCTGATCCTTCCCTAAGACCTAGCCTCTCTGTGACTCACTTTCTCCCTCTGTGAAGCTGAGGCAGCAGCACTTGCTCCTTTTAAAATTCTCAAGGTTGGGGAGGTTTGCAAAGTAGTAAAATGATTTGTTATCCTTCTGTCAATTGTGTTCTCCAATTGTGTTTCTACACATGGAAACGAAAATAGCCCACTTAGTTGTAACGGTCACTGGGAGATTAAGTTGAAATAAGAGTTGTAAAAATAGTGCTGTTCAAGGGCATCCTAATTAGATTGTTAGTTTCATCGTCTCTGACTCCTACAAGGTGGAGGCAACGTCTGTTGTGTCCTGGCGGAAGGTCACATGTAGCATTCCTTGTGTCTCACGGGAATTGCACAGCTAGTCTTTGGAATGCTGCGGTGTGGCCGCTCCAGAAAGTCCAGGCTACATAGTTAAGGTTAATGAGCATTGATAGGGGTGTGTTTTCTCTGCCTTTAATGAAAATTGTCCTTTTTTGTTCCATGATTGTAGTAGTTGAATTATACCTTGACCAACTAAGTGTGTGTATTTTGGTTTCTTAGATCCACTATCTTTGCAACTTGCAGAGAAATGTGAGAAGGTAGCAAAATTCTCTGCAAATCTTGTGGCACAGGCTCCAGTTTTGTCCCCCGCTAGTATGGATGAAAAGGGGGCCTCCTGCTAAACCTGAAGCTCAGGGGAGGCCTGCAGGGTGGTTTGACAAACTTGGTAAGGCTTTTTACTTTAGGTTAAAATAACCACATATGATGGTGAAATTAAAACTTTCTAACTAAAAGTGAGTCATGGTGGATACTCATGTAAGGTTGGTATCTTACTTGACAAGGTTCATCTTTACCTTAACTGAGCCTATTGTCTTTAAAAATTTTTTTATCCTCAACTGAGGATATGTTTTATTGATTTTAGAAAGAGAGGGAGAGGGGAGAGAAGCATTGAGGTAAGAGCAAAACATGAATCTATATCAATTGATTGCCTTCCATATGCACCCCAACCAGGGATTGAAACTGAAATAGGTGACCTGGCCTGATCCTTCCCTAAGACCTAGCCTGCAAGCTTTTGGTGTATGAGCCAATGCTCCAATCAACAGTGCCACCAGCCAGGGCTGTCTGTTGCCTTTTTTGCATCCAAGATAACATATGTTTGGATTGCCAGAGTAATCCCCCTTTTCTAGACCCCTCAGGGCACAATTCCCTACCAGAACACAAGAGCACAGAACCCCTCCTTGTTATCCTGTTCTTCCACATACCATCTCTATGTGCTATAACTGTTCATTGTTAACTATCTTATATCCACAAATGTAAAAGGAGTATGTGTCTAAGCATTTAGTTTTTTATCCAATCTCAGAGAGGTCCCTGTTTTGCTTTCTCCCACCTCCATTTATCACCAGTGGATTCAATGTAACCCCTTACGTCTTCCCCTTTGATTCTGATATGTAAAGTAAGTGGTAAAACTGACATTTTCCAGAGAATTTTCTCAATCTGTTGAGATTTTGCTTCCTAGCAATTGTCATCAATTGGCCTAAATAAACGCATAAACCTCTCTACAGGTTTGGATGTTTCTTATGTCAACACTAGCAGGCTTCAAATCAAAATAGAAGCTAGAGAATGAGCCTTTCCCTCTTCCTTCATGCCCTTGACTGACAAGAGGTCATATTTATAGAGAATGGCACTGGAAGACATCTTTATGGAGCTAAGGAAACAGAAGCATGTCTCCTTACTCTGAGTTTTCCCAACTTCCTTCTGGATTAATGGTAGAGCTCTCTATCACCACCTATTCCTAGCGGTTAGTTGTTGGGAACTAAAGAATGTATGTACTAAGAAATCAAGTCAATGGCACAAACTATTTGGGTTGTTAAATACTATGAGAGGACAGTTTCTAAGTCTTTGGTAAGATGTGGTTCCTCCAGATTGAGTGCCAGTAACAGGGCTTCTATGACTGACTGGAAGAAGATAATTGGTGGTCTCTCTGTCAATCACTCTGATTGACACATTTGCCTCAGCTAGCATTCTGCCATCACCCAGATGCCACTGGACACTGGTGTACTCTGCCTCTGGAGGCAGAGAGATGGGACTTAGGGAATGAAGTCTTCCCTTTGTGTCTTCTAGCCTATTTGCCTGTCCTCCCTTCCTTCTCCTTCATCTCTCAGTGAGTGCTAATCATGTACTGGCCTTGATTAGATGCTGAACATCCTGAGATAAACTGCACTGCTCTCAGGAGAAGCACTCATTATGTAACTCTTTAAAGAGTGTCAAGAGGCCCTGGCTGGGTAGCTCAACTGGTTAGTGCATCGTCCCAATATGCTAGGGTAGTGGGTTCAAGAATCAAGAATCAACCAATGAATGCATAAAGGAGTGGAATAACAAATCTCTCTCTCTCTCTCTCTCTCTCTCTCTCTCTCTCTTTCATTAATAAATTAAAAAATATTAAAAAAAAAAAGAGTGTTAGGAGGATTCAGCTTAGGCTACTGCAGAAATTTTAGCAAATCAAGAACTTCAGTTACAGTGAATTGATCCTCTGTGTTTTGACAGGCCTGCATTCCAGGGCTGGGTTGGGGGCCGTGGAGTGCAAAGGTTAGTGAAGTCTATTTTCATAGGTTCTCACTGAGTTGAAACACATGAAAACTTGAGTAGCAGTCTAGTACCTCGATATGCAGTTTTGTTTTGTGTGTGTGGCATACAGGTTTCTGACATTAGAATACCTTCCATTGTCCCAAGCTGGAGCAGGAATAGAGAAACCCAGAGGCCAGAGTCAGTCTGAGGCTGTGCACTTAGCAACACGCCAGCTTGGCTCACAGCTGACTTCCTGCCGCTCCGCCGCCTGGCGCTGAGGCGGGTAGGAGCTGCCGGCCTGGCCGAAGCTGCTGATAATGGAGCCACAGCTCCTAGGCTTATACTGTTGTCTGATTGCCATCAAGGACAGAAGTGTCGGTCACAGAAAATGTAGGATATTTTAAGAGATAAAGAGCAATTGACAACAAAATCTATTCTGGGATGTTTTGAACAAAACAATCAGAGATTCAGCACCTCCCAGGGGTGAGAACCAAAGTGAAACATGACCAGCATCCCGCGTTACCTCTGATCTCGCACGTCGGTTTTGCAGCATGAGGAATGGTCTAAAAATAATACCTGGATCTCACAAGACTGGCGTTTTAATTATTTACCCTTTTATGCTTTGTCTTTTGAAAGACAAAACATCTTTATATGTGCTGAGAGTTTCCTATCATTTGTGTTTATAGAGCCCTTTATTCTGAAGACCTCAAAGTACCTCCTTTCATTTTTGAGAGCTAAGGGGCAGGTCTTCCCTGGGCAGAGCGACTTACGATGGGTTATAAAAAGCAGTGGAAGAATGAGATGAGCATGCCTCTCGCAAACTCGGGTTTGGCTTGCACCATTGCCATGATCCTTCCTAAGAAAGGAGAATACTGTCCTTGCTTTTGCTTCTGCCATGGTCCCCACCTGAGTCCTCCCATCCTCCCCTCCTGCCTACTCCACACCTTTCCTAAAAGGCTGCTGATGTCTGAGGGTGCTCATTGTCAGTGGGGACCCCTCACACCTTCTTCAAGTCACACTTCACATGCATCTGTCTCTCCAACAAGGTTTTTGGTCCCTGGGGGCAGGAACCTGAATTGTGTCCCTCTGTCCTGATAGGACAGTCATCCCTTCCAGAGCCAGAGAGCCTGAGTTGAAGTAGTGCCTAGATCCTAACACTAAAGAGTGATTCAGACCCAGATCACTGAAGAGACAACCCCAGGGAGCCGAGCTGTATCCCTGTTTGACTGAAGATGAGGCTTGAACGATCTTTTCTCCGTTCCGTTTTACTGTGTGATCCGTGGCAGCCTTGGCACTTCACTGTGCTTCCGCTAATTCATCCAGGTCACAGTGAGACAGGGCAAAGAATCATGACTAGTAACCAAGGAACCACAGGAAGCCACTGCCCAGCCTAGAAGCGTGTTCTAAGTGTGGAATAATTAGAATGTGCCAATTTTCCTCACAGGAGCAATGGAATGAGCCCCGATTTAATAATATCGATCACATCCTTGGACCCTGACGCTGAGGACAATGCTGCATTCCTAGGGTGCAGTTCACACTTCACTCTCCACACCACAGGTTTTTCTTCATAAGGTGGCACCTGGCCTGGTGGATTTGAAACACTGTGTGAGTTGGAGGGCTCACCTGACGCCATCTGACCCCAGTCCCACATGGCGACCACCTCAAAGCACCAGCTCCTTGGCCCCCAGCATCCACAGGGTCCTGGGCTGCCTTTGCAGGGGGAGGGTGTGCAACTAGTATGCAGGTGTCTTGTGATCTGGTCCTGCTTTCTGTTGTGATCCTGACATGCCCCAAAGCCTGCCCTTGACACAGCCTCTGGAATGCTCACAAGGAAATAGTAACAAGAATTTCTCACTGAAGAAGGAAAGAGCAACAGGAGAGGATTTGGGGAAAGGTTGGAGACAAAGGTGTGAGCAGGTGGAGAGGCAGAGCACCTGTGGTCCGGGTGCAGTCGTGTGTGGAGGAGACAGAGTGAAGAGATTGGGTTTGACGCTCCCCACACCCACGGGCCTCAGAGAAGCTATTGCCAAGCGCTCTGGACACAGTCCAGAGTCATGGAAACAGCGGGTTTGGAACCGGGTGTTCTCACCAGCTTTCTGCTCCTGCTCTCCCAGCTGATTGCTCAGTAAACACAGTAAATATGAGCACTGATTAGCCTCCCTCAGCCCTAGTTTTCTCCTACATATGATGGTGGTGAAAAACACGTACCTCTGTAGCAATAAACAAGTGTAGTGAGAAAAATACTTAAAGAATAACATCAAATATCATAACATACTTAGGAGTATTTTTAAGGAAAGTTAATGTGATCACAATGAAGAAAATTACAAATCTTTAATTGACATATGGAATGTACACATAAAATAACAGACACAGTTGAACAAAACACATGTTCCTGAATAAGAAAATGCCTGTTGTGAAAATATTAATCATTCCCAAATAAAGGCACAAATTTAGTAGAAGTCATTTCAACATCCTCATGGCTATTTTAGAAACAGAAAAACTCTGAGGCTACTAATATTAATTTTTAAAATAAATCTTTGAATAAAAAAATAAAAGTGATTAGTATTTAATTATTAAATTATGTTACAAAGATATAATACTCAAAATAATTTGTATTTTGTTCATCAATAGACAAATTAATGAAACAGAAAAAGAATTCAAAGATCTTGATATACATATATACACACAAATATATGAATGAATGACTATATAGTACATAAAGCAATGCAAATAAGTAAATAAAAAATAAATACATTATTGCAGAAGTCGCATAGAAATAACCTGTTACAAATTGAAGACAAAGAGTAACCTAGTGTTAAAACAAACATAGCAAAGTTCAAATTGAAATAAAAGTCAAAATATAGAAAAACCACAGGCAGATGCAAGAAAAAAACTTCATCACATAGAAGAGATCTCTCTTTATCCTGTGGGCTCAGAAATTCATTAAAAATGTCTTGCCCAGTCGGTGTGGATCAGTGGTTGAGCGTTAACTTATGAACCAGGAAGTCACAGTTCAATTCCCAGTCAAGGCACATGCCCAGGTTGCAGACTCGATCCCCAGGGGGTGGCATGCAGGAGGCAGGTAATCAATGATTCTCTCTCATCATTGATGTTTGTCTCTCTCTCTCCCTCTCCTTTCTTCTCTGAAATCAATAAAAATATATTAAAAAAAACTTTAGAAAATTGCCTGAGGGTTTATCAAACCTCGGTATGCTGATTTGAGTTGTCCAAATTCATAAAACTGGTGTAGAAGACCTCATGACAATTTACCAATTTATAGTGATGGATATGTCAATGTTGGCCTTGTCCCACAGGGCATTAAAGGTGACTGTGGAATCAGAGCATGAAGAGCAGGATGCTGGCCCAGCGTTTAATTTACAATCTGCTGGACCATCTGGAGATTAAAAATTTATTCCACACACTGGATGGCATCACATCCCTAGATGCCACTAGACCTGGTGAGCGCTCCTCCAAGCATTGGCGGGAAGACCACTGCCATGTTGGCTCACCCTGGGAATCTTTGGGCCATGCACGAAGCCCAGGAAGCAGTTTGGTAAGCACCCACTCCCTTTGCCTAGGTAGAACGATCCAGGCTTTCACCCCACAGGTGCCATAAGCACAGGTTCAGGCCAGCAAGGGGTGCTACGGGGTGCTCCCATTCTTCTAGCTCAGAGTCCCTCCCACCAGCTCCTGTGGATGGCACAGTGTCCAAGTTTGCAGCTCACTTTGTAGCCATCCTTCTGAGAACCTGTCCCCTCAGAGCATCTGCATTGCAGAAGGGACCAGTAGCCTTCTCCTCTCAGGCTCATCTTTCTCCTTCCCTTTTTTTGTGAGACTGGAAAGTGTCTATCCCAACCTCTTTTGGGAAAATTAGGGATCACCATTTAGCTATAGTAGAAGAGAGAGACCTGGTCATTGTCAAATCATCTGTAGGAGGGTGACCATGTAATTTCTTTTTCAAAATAGGAGAGCTTTGAGAGTAAAATGGAGGTGAGCTGGAGGTATTAATAACAATGCTGAAAAAAATAAACATAGAAGTAAACAAGACTCTCCATCTCCCCCTCAACATTCTTCCTTGTCTAGTCACTTTTCTGGGTGTCTCTGACCAGCCTATCCCATCCTCTGATTATCACATTCTTTATGGACATTGAATATTGTTGCATTCTTTTTTGCCTCTGTCCCTTCAGGATACCTTCTCAAATGTCTGTACTCACCGATTATGTGTCTGTTGTAGAAGAACTCGCAAAGGAAATCTTAATTCTAAGTTCCAGAGGACATCCCAGATGGTTGGTCACCTACTTGCTCTCTCCTTCCCTTCCCCTTTCCCCTGTCCTTTGTCGGTGGTGGTGGGGATTTATCTTGCCACTCAATCTGAAATTGCAGTATTATTTAAAATAATGCTTCCCTTAAACCCCTGGAGCAATGCAAATGTTCCACAATTAGGGGATGTCCAAGCAAAACTGATGGTATCGAGACCATCAGGTAATATTTAGGAAGGTGATGATTTTGAAACATTTGGGAACATGGAAAATATATGTGCTATAATTGTTGGTGAAACACTACGAAGAAGGCTATAAAGTTGTACCACTTGGACTTTAATTGTATGAACATAATAGCAAATTGTTAAATGTCAGGATGGGAAAAAATGCCAAAACGGTAACAATAGCTTTGTTTCAATTATGGGATGAGAGGCCTTTCTCCCTCTTTCACTATCCCCCAGCCTGTCGGAATGTGGTTCATATAATGGAAACAATGCACTCACCCTCCTCTTGGCAGAGTGACATGAGGTAATGCTTCTGAAGTGCTTTCCTTTGTTTTCCCTTGCTGTCACCCCATTGTGTCCTCCTGGCCTTGTCCTCCAGTGGGGAGAATGGAGGGGGGGAGGTTTTCTTGTTTGTCCAGGGTGTTCCCAGGGCAAGGCTCTCTCCCATTTGCTCTCTTGTCCTCCAACTCCATCACATGAAATGCCTTCAACAGCCCCATCGCACTTATCTTGGGGCCTGCCTCCACCTGCAAAGCCTGGCTTCCATGATACTTCCATAGAAACTTCAACCCAGTCAGAAACAGCTCTGTTCTGTAGGTTTTATTGGCAAAGAAAGTGTCTTGAGAGTTTTCTACAGTTCAGCGAGTTCCCAAAGTTCACCCCTCCTCTCAGACATGCTCTCAGGTTTCTGGCCACTTTGGTGGTCCAGGCTCTCAGAATGTTGAGCTGGGATTTCTTGTTCAGGTTCTAAAGTTGTTCTGAATGTAGCTTCATCTTGATGAATGTTTTCCACATCTTCAATTTTATTTTATTTATTAGAGGCCCATTGCAAGAAGATTCTTGCAAGAATAGGGCTTCCTGCAGGCCATCTCCACTGCCCTGCCTGCTTCCCTCCCTTCTCTGCTGCCTCGCTTGCTTCTCCGCAGCTTTGTTCCCTTCTGTAGTGCTTGGCTTCCTTCTTTGCTGTCTTCAGTCTTCCCTCTGCACCTGAACATGCAAATTAACCACTATCCTGGGTGGGTTAATTTGCATACCTGCTCCTGATTGGCTGGTGGGTGTGGCTTGTGGGTGTAGTGGAGGTATAGTCAATTTGCATGTTTCTCTTTTATTAGATAGGATTTGTTAAACCATTTGTGAAAAGGAAAGGGCTTCTTTCCTCTACCAGTTAATGAAGGTTAGCAGGCTCTCCCCAGACAGTCTCAGAGGAATGAGAGTGTTCTGATAGCGCAGAGCGAGGGCAGGAGCACAGAGGCCAAGGCCCTGCTGTCAGGAGGATTGTGCATCTTTCCTCAGATTTTTTTCTAGAAGCCAACTCAGAAAACTCCCTCAGTGTATCTCCTCGGACCTGGGCCATTCCCGACTTCACTAACAAAGAGGAGCCTTGGCAGGTCATCCCAGCCTGGATTTCAGCAGGGCTGACCGCAGACTTCTGGACACATTTTCAGGTTCATCAGTAGGGGCTGGTTCAACAATCACGCTTCACGGAACAACAAAAATTCTAACTAACAAAGTGAGACGGTGTATGCAGTGAGGCGGTATTTGCTACACTTAGGTATGTAAATATTTAGATATGCATAGGATATTTCTGTGAAGCTAGAGATGAAATTAGTAACATATCCTTCTCCGGGGAGGAGAGCTGGAAGCTAAAAGACCAGAGAGATGGATTTTTATGGTTTAGTTTTTTTTCCCCTTTGGTCCCTTTTGATTTTTTTTTTATTTTTTATTTTTATTTTTTACCAACTGATATATTTGGTATAAAGTAGCATTTCTGCCAATTATACATTTAAAAAATTTTTTAAGTAAATATGTATGAACTAGAAAAAATTAAAAATGTATGTTTTGCCGAAACCGGTTTGGCTCAGTGGATAGAGTGTCGGCCTGTAGACTGAAAGGTCCCAGGTTCGATTCCTGTCAAGGGCATGTATCCTGGTTGCAGGCACATCCCCAGTAGGGGCGTGCAGGAGGCGGCTGATCGATGTCTCTCTCTCATTGATGTTTCTAACTCTATCCCACTCCCTTCCTCTCTGTAAAAAATCAATAAAATACATTAAAAAAATGTATGTTTTATGGGCATGCTAAGAGCCTTCCATGTGGGTGAGTTACAATCTTCTTTTGACCCCTATGAATTAACAAAGGGAAACCACCTCCAGGCCTGGGTCTCCTGCAAGCCCTCTAACCCTTGTTGCTTAAATTGGTTCAAGCTGCTGCACACACATTTCAGTTTGCTCCCTTTGATTTTCAGTTCCTCACTCTCTTGGGAGCCACTTAAAATTTTCTGGTTAAGAATTCACCCTCCCCTATCGTGCCCTCCCCTCAGACGGTGCAAGAAATCTATTTTTGATAAGAACTTAAGACATAATATTTATATGAATGTGAGCTCTTGCAAGTGTGTCTTGGGTACCTGGCTGTTGGACAGTGTAGAGAACATGGCAGTCAAGGATAAAGTCAGGGTGATGGGAACCATTTACACGTGGAAAGAGGAATTAAGTGGAGGGTGCAAGTTGTGAATCTCTCCTCCACATTCAGGCACCATAAGCATCACATTTCTTTATTCTTCTGAATCAGATTACACCTGGCTCCAAGCATCTGCTCCCCTTGTTAATAGGTTTAGGAAGAAACATAACAACGGCCATTCCTGAGGCTCCCCCACTTTAGTTAGCTCACCCAGGTCCTGGAGCTCATGAGTCCAGGAAAGAAGGCAAGAGCTACCTCCTGACCCATGTAGTTGGCACCGTGTCACTGCCACGTTCTCTTTGCTACCTGGTTTCCTGTCACGTGCAGGGCACATGCTGGGAGCTGGGTTTTGCAGCAGAATGACTCCAGTGAACACCTATTCCCAAAAGCCTTGGCTGGTCCCAGACTCAGTGTGGGATGGGCACCGTTCCCAGTTCACAGTTCTGCCCTGGCTGCCCAGGCACCTTCCCAGTATTGGAAACCCCATCTTCTCTCTCTTATACATGAAGCGCGATTCCTCTTGATGATCTAGCCTTCCAGAACGAAAGTGCACTCTTCAGCCTGCCTCCTGCCTCCCGAAGTTTGGGACTATCTTCAGGACTCAGGAAATCAGTGTCTGCTTCTATGGGCAGTGAGCTGATACTTTGCCTGGTGAGTCCATCTTCATTGTACAAAGTTATTACAACAGCCCCTCTCACTAACGGCAAGGCTGGTTTTCTCACCGCCCCCTTACCTTCGCCCTCCCGAAACAGTTCTTGTATGGCCTTGGGGTCCTCTCCTGTTTGTGGGGAGAGGGAAGCTAGGTGTCTCCCCATGAGTACCTGAGCTCCCCTGCACCTCAGGTCTCCAAGTTCAGGCACTCTGCACCATGCAGGACACCTGGTCCCAAGGCCCCAGGCTCCTGCCAGCCACTGGGAGCCACAGGTTTAAAGGCTCACCCTTGCAGTGACTACCCTCTGGTCTTATCCTGTGCTGGTTGCTCTGCCCTGGGAACAGGGTGCTTTCCAGATTTTTGAAAACTTTCATTTAGTGCTTTCTGTTATTTGATGCCATCTGAAAAGTGGTTTTCAACCTTCTGGGCCAACAAATGGGGATGTGCAGCACCACATTCCAGGGTACATGCATTCTTCCTAATCTCATCTTTTGGGGTTTATGCATCCTATCTATCTCGCTCTGAACTATTGGAGGTGTATATATTACATTAGTTTTGGTGTACAACTAAATGTCACTAGACATTTATACACCTTGCACTGCAGTCACCATGGTAAGTCTGGTAGACATCTTCATCGTACAAAGTTATTACAATATTCCCTGTACACCATCAGGACTTTTTTCATTTTCTGACTCGAAGTTTGTGCCTCTTATTTCCCTTCACCTTTTTCATACATCCCCTACCTCGCTCCCCCACCACTTGCAACAATCAGTTTGTTTTCTGTATCTATTAGTCTCCTTCTGTTTTGTTTTTTTTCCTCTTAGATTCCACATAAAACTAAAATCATATGGTATTTGTCTTTCTCTGACTTATTTCACTTAGCATAATACCCTCTAGGTTCATCCATGTTGTTGCAAATGGTAAGATATCATTCTTTTTCATGCTGAGTAATATTTCATTGAATATATGCACCACATCTTTATCTAATTGTCTATTGATGGATACTGTCTTTATTTCTGTATCTTGGTTATCATAACATAATGTTCCAATTAGTGTTTTTGTTTTCTTTGGATAAATACCCAGAACTGGAATTTCTGGGTTATCAGGTAGTTCTATTTTTTTTTTGGGCGGGGGGGGGGGGGGAACTCAATATCGTTTTCCACAGTGGATGCACCAATTTACAATCTTACCAACCAACAGTGCAAGGGTTCCCTTTTCTCCACATCCTTGCCAACACTTGTTGTTTATTGGTTTATTGATGATAGCTATTCTGAAAGGTTTGAGGTGATATCTTATTGTTGTTTTGATTTACATTTTCCTGAGGGTTAGTAATTGTGTGTATCTCTTCATATGTCTATTGGCCATCAATATGTTCTCTTTGGAGAAATGTCTATTCAGGTCCACTGACCATCATTGATTCTGATTATTTGTATTTTTCATGTTGAGTTGTATGACATCTATGTATATTTTGGATATTAACCACTTATCAGATATATCATTTGCAAACATCTACTCTCATTCAGTAGGTTGTCTTTTCATTTTTTGATGGTTTTATTCACTTTTTAGTTTGACGTGGTCCCATTTGTTTATTTTTGCTTTTGTTGCTATTCCCTGAGAAGACACATCTGAAAGAAAAATATTGGTAAGACAAATGTTAATATTTCCTTCTGGAAGTTTTATGGTTTCAGGTCTTACATTTAAGCCATTGGTTTTTTAATTTTATTTTTACAGATTAAAATAATTAAATTGACACTATAAAAGTATTTACTTTTCTTAAAAATGTGAACTTAATGTTGAAAAAAACTGTTTGAATTGTTGAATTACTTAATTTTATGGTTCTTATGTTTTATTGATTTTCCTTTGGTTTCTATTTTTGCAATGTGGTCTGTGGTTTTTTTAAATTTGGAAGTTATATTGTCTTTTTAGTTCTACATTTATAATGGCAATACCTTTAAAATCTTAAATAAAATTCTTAAGCATTTTGTTCAAGTTTAGAAGTAAGTTTCTGTATATTGTCATTCAAGATGAGAAAATAAGCACAAATAATTTTCACTTACTGCTTGTCACTCTGAAATTTTTTATTCAACATTCTGAGTGTTGCTTCATTGTACTATTGTAAATTATTAAGTATTTTTATATTATAGGTAATTCTTTTTAAGAATGATAAATTCCTCCCCTAGTTGATTTGACTCAGTGGATAGAGCCTTGACCTGGAGACTGATGGGTCGCAGGTTTGATTCCAGTCCAGGGCACATGTACTTACTTCGGCTGCAAGCTCCATATCTGGCCCCTGGTGCATGTGAGAGGCAACCAACCAATGTGTATCTCTCACATTGATGTTTCCCTCTCTCTCTGTTTCTCCCCCACTTCCTTCCTCTCTCTCTAAAAAGCAGTGGAAAAATATCCTCAGGTGAAGATTAATGACCACAACAAAAAATAATAAGAGATCCCCTATAGTATTTTGGACTATAATTACCCAAATTATTTATATTTAATTATATTTACTTAATTTTCTATATTAAGGTACACTTGAACAATAAACTGCCCATATCTGAAGTGTACACTTTTGAAAGTTTTGACATCTGCCTCTGGAACTAACTGTCAGCACTTCAAAAGAGTGAGCATGTCCATCACCCCTAAAAGTTTCCTCATGCCCCTTGGTAATCCCCCCTTCTTGCTCCTCCCTGATCCCATCCTTAAGTGAGTACTGATCTCTTTCCATCACTATAGACTAGTTTGCATTTCCCTGATCATATATAAATGGACCCATTCAGTATGTGCACTTTTTGTCTGGCTTCTTTCATGGAAAAATACTTTGTGATTTATCTGCATATCAATAGTTAACTTCTATTTATTTCTGAGTATTTTGTATCATACAGATATACTGCAACTTGTTTATTCATTCTCTTGTTGATGGGCATTTGGGTTTTTCTCAGTATTGAGCTATTACAAATAAAAATGTTTTGACCAAATTTAGCCAATTCTTTGTATGGAAACATGATTTTATTTTATTTTTTAAATATGTTTTCATTGCCTTAGCCAGTTTGGTTCAGTGGATAGAGCATCAGTTTGCAGACTAAAGGGTCCCGGATTCAATTCTGGTCAAGGGCCCCTGCCCGGGTTGTGAGCTCAATCTCTAGTAGGGAGCATACAGGAGGCAGCCAGTCAACGATTCTCTCTCATCCTTGATGTTTCTATCTGTCTCTCTCCATCCTCCTTCCTTTCTGAAATCAATAAAAAATTATTAAAATTTTTTTAAAAATATGTTTTTATTGATTTTTAGAGAGAGAGGAAGAGAGAGGAATAGAGAGAGAGAAACATGGATGAGAGAGAAACACCACCGATCAGCTGTTTCCAGAAGGGGTCGAGTCCTCTGCCTGGGCATGTGCCCTGACCGGAATCAAACCAGCACCCTCTTGGTTCATGGGTTGACACTCAACCTTTGAGCCCCACTGGTTGTGCTATTTTTTTTTGAATAAATACTTAGAAGTGGTATGGGTGCATCATGTCTTAGAAAAATGTTTAACATTTTAAGAAACTGCATAACTATTTTCCAGAGTAGTAGCATTTTACAATACCAACAGCAGTGTATGAGAATCACAATTGCTTTAGCATACTTGCCAAAATTTGGTGTCTTTTTAATTTCAGAAATTCTAATATATATATACAGTGGTCTCATTGTAATTTTATTTGACATTTCCCAAATGACTAGTAGTGTTGAACATTCTTTTATGTACTTGTTTGCCATCCACATATTTTCTTTGGTAAGATATATGTTAAATATTTTACCCATTTTTTATTTGGTGTTTGTTTTGTTAATGTGTTTCAAGACTTCTTTATGTATTTTGGGTACATTTTATTAATATGCAAATATTTTCCTTATGATTTGCATTTTAATTCTCTTAATAGTTTACTTGGAATTCTTAATTTTGAGGAAGTCCAATTTATCAATTTTTTAATGGATCAGTTTTTTGCTATCAAATCTAAGAAATATTTGCTTACTTCAATGTCACAGATTTTCTCTAGAAGTAGTTTGACATTTTATATTTAGATCTATCATTCATTTTAAATTATTTTTTTCATTAATTTTTTATACATATCTCCCCATTGCCCCCTCCATCCCAGGCATGCCCCAACCCCCCAGTGTCTATGTTCATTGGTTTTGCTTATATGCATGCATACAAGTCCTTTGATTGATCTCTTATCTACCTCACCTAACTTTAATCTTCCTGCTGTAATTTCACAATCTGTTAGAAGCTTTACTGTCTCTGTATCTATCCTTTTGTTCATCAGTTTATAATGTTCTTTATTATCCCCCAATGAGTGTGATCATGTGATGCTTCTCCTTCATTGACTGGCTTATTTCACGAAGCATAAGGCTCTCCAGTTCCAACCAGGTTGCTGCAAATGGTAATAATTCCTTCTTTTTAATGGCAGCATAGAATTCCATTGTGTAGATGTACCACGGTTTTCTGATCCACTCATCTGCTGATGGGCACCTAGGCTGTTTCCAAATTGTGGCTATTGTAAATTGTGCTGCTATGAACATAGGGGTACATAAATCCTTTCTGATCGGTGTTTGTGATTTCTTAGGATAAATTCCTAAGAGTGGGATTACAGGGTCAAATGGGAGATCCATTTTTAGTTTTTTAAGAAAACTCCATACATTTCTCCACAGTGGCTTCACCAGTCTGCATTCCCACCAACATTGCACAAGGGTCCCTTTTTCTTCCCATCCTCGCCAACACTTGTCGTTTGTTGATTTGTTGATGATTGCCATTCTGACAGGTGTAAGATGGTATCGCATTGTCGTTTTGATTTGCATCTCTCAGATGATTAGTGACTTTGAACATGTTTTCATGTGTCTCTTGGCCTTCCTTCTGTCTTCTTTCGAAAAGGTTCTATTTAGGTCCATTGCCCATTTTTTTATTGGATCGTTTATCTTTCTTTTATTAACTTGTATAAGTTGGCTGTAGATTTTGGAGATTAAACCTTTATCAGTGATATTATTTGCAAATATGTTCTCCCATACAGTGGTCTTTCTTGTTGTTTTGTTGATGGTTTCTTTTGCTGTGCAAAAGCTTTTTATTTTGATGTAGTCCCATTTGTTTATTTTTTCTTTAGCTTCCATTGCCTTTGGAGCAGTATCAGTGAAGAAGTTCTTTCGGCATATATCTGAGATTGTGCTGCCTGTGGATTCCTCTAGTATTTTTATGGTTTCCCTTCTAATGTTTAAGTCCTGTATCCATTTTGAGTTTATTTTTCTATTTGGTGTAAGTTGGTGGTTCAGTTTCAATTTTTTGCATGTATCTGTTCAATTTTCCCAACACCATTTATTGAAGAGGCTATCTTGGCTCCATTGAATGTTCATGCCTCCTTTGTCAAATATTAATTGAGCATAGTGGTTTGGGTGGATATCTGGGTTCTCTATTCTATTCCATTGGTCTATATGTCTGTTCTTGTGCCAGTACCAGGCTGTTTTGAGAACAGTTGCTTTGTAGTATAGCTTGAAGTCTGGTATTGAGATCCCACCTACTTTATTCTTCTTTCTCAGAATTGCTGTAGCTATCCGTGGTCTTTTTTTATTCCAGATGAATCTATGAAGAATTCTTTCTAGGTCTGTGAAATATGTTGTTGGTATTTTAATGGGTAGTGCGTTGAATCTGTAGATTGCTTTGGGTAGTATGGACATTTTAATGATGTTGATTCTCCCAATCCATGAGCATGGTATGCTCTTCCATCTGTTAACATCTTCCTCTATCTCTTTTTTCAGTGTCCTATAGTTTTCTGCATAAAGGTCTTTTACCTCTTTAGTTAGGTTTATTCCTAGGTATCTTAATTTTTTTGGTGCGATGGTAAATGGGATTGTTTTTTTAGTTTCTCTTTCTATAATTTCACTATTAGTGTATAGAAATGCCACAGACTTCTTAGCATTAATTTTGTATCCTGCTACATTGCCAAATTCATTAATTAAGTCAATTAGTTTTGGATGGAGTTCTTTGGTTTTTTTATGTACAATATCATGTCATCTGCAAATAAGGATAGCTTTACTTCTTCTTTTCCAATTTGGATGCCTTTTATTTCTTCTTCTTGTCTAATTGCAATGGCTAATACTTCCAGTACTATGTCGAACAGGAGAGGTGAGAGTGGGCATCCCTGTCTTGTTCCTGTTCTTAGGGAAAATGGTTTTAGTTTTTGCCCATTGAATATGATGTAAGCTGTGGTTTTATCATATATAGCTTTTATGATGTTGAGGTATGATCCTTCTATTCCCACTTTGCTGAGAGTTTTTATCAAGAAAGGGTGTTGGGTTTTGTCAAATGCTTTTTCTGCATCAACTGATATGACTATGTGATTTTTATCTCTCAATTTGTTTATGTGAAGTATCACATTTATTGATTTGCGGATATTGTACCAACCTTGCATTCCTGGGATGAATCCTGCTTGGTCATGATGTATGATCTTTCTGATGTACTGCTGGATCCGATTTGCTAGAATTTTGTTGAGGATTTTGGCATCTATGTTCATGAGAGATATTGGCCTATAATTCTCTTTCATTGTGTTGTCTTTATCTGGTTTTGGTATTAGGGTGATGCTGGCTTCATAGAAGGTGTTTGGAAGTGTTCCTTCTTCTTGAATGTTTTTGAATAGTCTGAGGAGGATAAGTTTTAATTCTTCCTTGAATGTTTGGTAAAACTCTCCTGTGTAGCCATCTGGACCTGGGCTTTTATTTGCCGGAAGCTTTTTGATGACTGTTTCAATTTCTTCCATAGTTATTGGACTATTGAGATGTTTGGTTTCCTCCTCATTGAGTTTTGGGAGGTTATGTTTCTAGGAAAATGTCCATTTCTTGCAGGTTTTCCAATTTGTTGGAATAGAGTTGTTCATAATATTTTTTAACAATCCTTTGTATTTCCACAGGGTCTGTTGTTATTTCTCCTCTTTCATTTCTGATTTTGTTTATTTGGGTCTTCTCTCTTTACTTCTTGGTGAGCCTGGCTAGGGGTCCATCAATCTTGTTTATCCTTTCAAAGAACCAGCTCTTGGTTTTGTTGATCTATTGAATTGTTTCTTTGGTCTCCAAGTTGTTTATCTCTGCCCTGATCTTCACTATTTCCTTCCTTCTGAGTACACTGGGCTTTTCTTGTTGCTCACGTTCTAGCTCTTTGAGTTGTAGGTTTAGGTAATTTATTACCATTGTTTCCTGTTTTTTGCAGTAGGCTTGTAGGGCTATGAACTTCCCTCTCAAGACTGCTTTCACTGAGTCCCATAAATTTTGTATTGTTGTGTTGTCATTGTCATTTGTTGCCATGATGTTTTTTATTTCTTCCTTGATCTCTCTGTTTACCCAGTTGTTGTTTAATAGCATGCTGTTTAGTCTCCATGTGTTTGATTTCTTTCTATTGTTTTTATTATAGTTAATTTCCAGTTTTATGCCACTGTGGTCTGAGAAAATGCTTGATATGATTTCTATCTTCTTGAATTTGAAGAGACTTTTCTTATGACCCAACATATGATCTATCTTTGAAAATGACCCATGTGCACTGGAGAAGAATGTATGTTCTGTGGCTTTGGGGTGAAATGTTCTGAAGATGTCAATTAATTCCATCTGTTCTAGTGAGTCATTTAGGATTGATGTTTCTTTGCTGATTTTTTGTTTAGAGGATTTGTCCAACGGTGACAGTGGGGTATTAAAGTCTCCTACTATGATTGTATTGCTGTCAATCTCTCCCTTAATATCCTCCAAGAGTTTTTTTTATGTATTTAGGTGCTCCTATATTGGGTGCATATGTGTTTACCAGAGTTATTTCTTCTTGTTGGATTGTTTCCTTTAGTATTATGAAGTGTCCTTCTTTATCTCTTGTTATGTCCTTCACTTTGAGATCTAATTTGTCAGATATAAGTATTGCAACCCCAGCTTTTTTTTCATTTCCATTTGCCTGAAATACCATGTTCCATCCCTTCACCCACAATCTGTGTCCATCTCTTTTCCTAAGGTGGGTTTCTTGAAGACAGCAGATATATGGATCATGTTTTCTTATCCAATCGGTTACCCTATGTCTTTTCATTGGAGCATTTAATCCGTTTACATTTAAAGTTATTATTGATAAGTACTTATCTGTTGCCATTTTTAGTCCTTACCCCCGAGTTCCTTCTTTGCTTCCTCTTTCTTTTTATTACAGCAGACCTTTTAACATTTCTTGCATTGCTGGTTTGGTGGTAATATATTCCCTTAGTCCTTTTTTGTCTGTGAAGCTTTTGATTTCACCTTCAATTTTGATTGAGAGTCTTGCAGGGTATAGTATTCTTGGATTCAGGCCCTTCCTTTGCATGACTTTGTATATTTCATTCCATTCCCTTCTGGCCTGACAAGTTTCTGTTGAGAAGTCAGTAGCTAGTCTTATGGGGGTTCCTTTGTAGGTAACTTTCTGTTTCTCTCTGGCTGCTTTTAAGATTCTTACTTTGTCATCAGTGTTTGCCAGTTTAATTATAATGTGCCTCGGTGTCGGTTTGTTGGGGTTCATTTTTCTTGGGACTCTGTGAGCTTCTTGGATTTGTGTGTTTTTTTTTCTTTTCTTATATTGGGGAAATTTTCTGTCATTATTTCTTCAAACACGTTCTCTAATCCTTGTTCAGTTTCCACTCTTTCTGAACCCCAATTATGCGGATGTTGTTTTGTTTCATGTTATCCCAAAGTTCCCTTAGACTCTCCTCTTGCTTATTAACTTTTTTTTCTAGAAGCTGCTGTACTTGGGTATGTTTTCCTACCGTGTCTTCTACCTCACTGATGCGGTCTTCTGCTTCTTCTAGTCTGCTTTTGATGCTTTCTATTCAGTTTTTTAAAGCAGTGATGTCATTTTTTATTTCTTTGTGCATTTCTTCATGCTTCTTCTTCATTTACTCTTGGCTCTTACTCAGATTGTCAAATTTGTCTTCCATTCTTTTCAACCACATTATGATCATTTCTCTGAACTCTTTCTCTGGTAGGCTTATTCCTGGTTCTATTTCGTTTACTTCCTTTTCTGGTGAAACCTGCCTTTCTGTCTTATGTGGGCTGTTTCTTTTTCTGCCCATGGTCTTTCTTCTCCGGGTGTCTGGTTATGTAGTTCTCTCTCCTATGTTGATTGAAAGGCACAAACTAGAGCACGACCAGGTACAGCACACAAGGCACTGAGTAGAAATGTATTCAAGATGTTAATAATCACAAATAAGGTGACCACCAATGAAGGACAAATTAGGGGTAAATAGAGAAAGAAGAAGAGGAAATAGAGGAAAAAAGGAAAGAAAGAAATGCCAAAATCAAATTGGGAGAGTGAGAAAAAAAAGATAAATAAATGAACAATAAAGTAAAATAAAATAAGAAAATAAAAAGGAGAAGAAGGAGTAGGAAAGAGGAAGAGAAAAAAGTCAGAGAGAAAGGAAAGTGTAAAAGAGAGAAAAGAGGAACAAAATATAGATGTCAGGAGACAACTCCAATCGAACAGTCACTAATCCCAATAAAGGCCAGCAACCAGTACCTAGAGATTAAAGCAAATTGCAAATAACAACTGGTATTGAGGGAGGTGAGGGAAAAGAGAGGTAGAAAACAAAGCAAGCAAAAACCAAAATAAAACAAGTAGCATAAACTAAAACAATCTCACAAAAAAAATTTCAAAAAATCAATATAATCACTTTTCAGGCAAATAGCAACAAAAGGACATAGAGAAAAAACAACTTTTTGGCTAGTGAAGACAAGAAGAGTGAGATTTGTGTGGACTTGTGGTAGGGGATTTGAAATTAGATATACTAGTTTAAAACAAAAATGTAATAATTATAAAGGTAAAATCAATTGAGGTGGAAAGAAAAAAATATTCTTTTAATTAAAATATGTGAAAATTAAAAATTAAAAATTAAAAAAAAAAGAAAAAAGGAAAAATAAAAAAAAGAAGAAAAATAGAATGGTCCTTCACTTCCACTATTATTCTGCTTGGCACTCCCGTTTCCCAGCAGGGAAGGCACTGCAGCTCCCTGTGTTCCCCTCTTGGTGTTTTAATCTCTTTATTCTTTTGTGGTTATGCGAGAGTCAATTTGTGTGTCATCCACTGGGTGGCAGTGTTTCGGAATTAATCTCAGAGACAAAGCACAGGACCTCTCTAGGCTGTGCTCAGATCCTGCTACTCTGTGGTTCTCAAAGCCAGTTTGTGGGGGTTTTGCAGTCGAGACACTCTAGTAACTCCTAGGCTGTCCCTCTGCCCCCCCCCCCCCCAAAAAAAACACAAAAAAACAAAAACGAGTCGTTTTCCAGAGCTCCCCTCTGTCAACAGCTCAGAGGGTTTGCCTTCACACTCAGGGATCACGCCCTGATCACCTCTGCGGACCTCTCCAGAGGCAGCTTTCCCGAAGCCCGGCTCCCACAGTGTGCGCGTCTCTGTTGTGCGGGTGTAGGAGACCTCACCCTGACCAGGCGAAATCTGACCCTTCCGTGCGCCGCGTGGATCTCCGAATCCACTGCCTGCGCGTCCCTGCCGCCTGGGAAGCTGAGCTCTGGGTCCTGGCTGCTCTGTGGGTGACTCTGTCAGCCGCTGCTTTCAGATCTCGGCAGACATCCACCTCCCCCTTATCTCAGGCGCAATCTGACCTGTCCGTGTACTCTGTGGATCTCTGGTTCCACCGCGTGTCTGCGCCGATTGGAGAGCAGAGTTCTGGGTCCCCGGGTCCCTGGCTGCTCGATGGGTGCCCAGCCGAAGGCTTCAAACCGCCTCAGACATCCACCTCCCACTGCAAGATGGCTTGGGCTCCGCGTTCGCGCTGGTGGCTCTGGCCGACAAAAGCCCCAAGGCAGTGGGGCTGCCTTGCTGGGAGAGCCCCTTCCAGCAGTTCTCCGCCTTCTCCTCAGCTTTTTGCAGCTCCTCTGGGTCTCTGTGAGCCCCTCTCTTTTCCAACGTGGTCTCCTCTTTATCCCCTTAGTTATAGGAGTTCTTCTCAGCCAGTCTTCCGGCGATTCTCAAGGTGGTTGTTCTATAATTTAGTTGTAATTTTGAAGTGGTCATGGGAGGAGGCAGGGGCAGTGTTTACCTACTCCACAATCTTGACCGGAAATTCTGTATTTTTATCGTTAATTTTATTTCTTTCTTTATTTCCCTGAAGTAAATCTGTTACAGTGGTTTTTTAAACGACCTGTTGCACATTGCATGTTTTCCTTCCCTGTTCTATCCTCTTTCTCCTCCTTTCCTCTTACTGATCCTTTATCTGCTTCTCTTTCTCTCTTTACTTTTTTTCCCCTCTTTTTCAAGTTTTATTTAATATTGAATGCTGTGTTTTAATATATATTTGTCTTTGCATAGGTCAGTCCTATTTGACTTTGATACCCCAAAATAACATGAGTAGGATTTTCTTGACTCTTTTTTTATAACTTAGGCAACATTTTTATTATCACCTTAGGATGAGTTAAAGAAGGTATTAGCCTTCATTATGCCATAGGACATGCCGGGCTAGAAGCGAACCTGCAGTCATGGTTCTGTTTCACCTAAGAACTCTGAGACAAAATGCTCCCAAAATTTGTTCACTGAATGGATGAACCACTGAGAGCCTGCTTTACCTGTCTGATAGAAAGTGAAAAGTTAGATCAGAGGGTTAAAGCCACCTTGATCACTGCGGAGCACTTCACAAATCCCGGGCTCAGTTTTTCAGAGTGAGCCAAGGTGGTAGTTGCAAGGCAATGCATTTTTGTAAAACATTTCACTTTCTCTGAGACACCACAGTGTTTATTCCAAAAAATGTTGTACCATGTGCACTTGGGCGTGGGTGCCTGACCGCAGAACAATGACAGTTATTAATAATGAGAAGTCTGTGGTTCTGACCAAATTCCTGGAATGAGTGACTCCAGGGGCCCCAGGCAGTGCAGACTGGGAGGGAAGTCCCCAGGCAGTGCTGCCAATGATGCATCACATCTGTGTGAGGCAGCACAAAGCTCTCCTTTTCCAAACATTTACTGTGCTGCTCCATGGGGATCGATCCCAGGAAGTGCATTAGATCTACAACTCCCGGCATCCTTCAGGCATGGGCAGCATGTGTGATTTGGGGGGTCACCACGTACCCTGTTACTCTTGTTCTCTCTGCTCTCTGACCTGTTATGAAGGTTTCACTCTCGGGCATGCCATAGCTAAAATTTGCTATTTTGGTGTCATTGTTTCTTTATTGCTGCACATATATGAGGGGCGTAAGACTCCCAGTGTCCTAGGTCTGTCCTTGCCACACTGAACCTCAGGCAGCTAGCCTCTTCTTTCCATAAGCTCCTGTCAGAGCAAAGTCTTTGCCTTTACCCTGTTTTCTATCTCTGCCTCTCAGAAAGAGTGAATCTAGAATTTTCACGTTCCCTTGCTACTGTTTATCTGGCCCATAATCTTATGTTTTTGAGGATTAAATACATCAAGAGAGGAAAGACCCATAAATTGTTTGCAATACAGTTGACCCTTGAACAACACGGATTTGAACTGTATGGGCTTATTTAAATGCAAATTCTTTTCTTTTCTTTTTAAAAAAATATATTTTATTGTATTTTTACAGAGAGAAAGGGAGAGGGATAGAGAATTAGAAACATCAATGAGAAACATCGATGAGCTGCCTCCTGCTGGGGATGTACCTGCAACTAAGATACATGCTCTTGACCAGAATCAAACCTGGGACCCTTCAGTCTACAGGCCAACGCTCTATCTACTGAGCCAAACCAGTCAGAGCAATGCAAATTCTTTTCAATAAATATTTTCTTTCTTATGATTTTAAATGATATTTTATTATTTCTAACTTATTTTATTGTAATAATAGAGTATACAATCATACATAAAATATGTATTAATTGACTGCTTATATTACCAGTAAGTCTCTCAGTCAACAATAAGTTATAAATAGTTAATTTTGGAGGAATCAAAATTTATGTGGATTTTTGACTGTGTGGTGGCTCAGCATCCCTAACTCTCTTTGTTCAAGAGTCACTTGTAGTAAATATTAGAATTGCATCAGTGAAATTAGTCTTTTATTGGTTAATCAAGTCTCAATTTAAATTTAAAGAAACCCACCAACTTCTGTGATGCACAGAATATAGAAAGTAGGCATCATCTAGCTCACAATTTATGCAGGGTGAGCAGTGATTTATTCAAGGGAGAGGAGCATGATCCAAGACAATTACATTTTTTTAATGCTATGAAAGCCTGAAAGGAGATAGATAAGCCAGAAAGTATTGGAGCACTGTTATTTCAGGGCAAAAAATCTAGACCTAAGGTCCACTGCCCCTGTCTCTGAGGTACCTATTCTCTCCTCCAAGGTCTTCTAACTTCTTCCATATTCATTTACTGTCATTTCTTCCCATCTAGGCCTCTGGACTTGAGTCTGAAAATTTCCACAGCAAGCCCCCTGCCTCTAGCTATGCTTGTCAGACATGCCCTCAAATCCTATCCATGACTTAACTTAGCCAAGAATCCCAGAATCCAGGCACCTATATTCACTATTTCAGGGTGCTCTGGCCTCATCTTCACCCCTTGTTAGTTACGGAACTCCAATTATGGAAATAAAATAAAAACAAAGTTATGTGGGCTATCTGCTTTTCGAGAGCCTGACAATGGTCCTCTGGTTCACTTGGGTAAAATATTACCCAGGGTGTTCAAAATATATCTAAAAGCTTTAGAATTAGTAAGTGGAATTGAGATGCATGCATTCATTTAATAAATTTAATAATGATAATTACAATTTCAAGTGTAACAAGTTGTACAAGTTATGATGGGAAGTAAACAAAACATGGAAATTGAACCAGTCACAATAAGTTTAAAATAGATAACACCAATTTACTTGTTCATTGATCAACTAATTCTTTAATTTATGTAATGGCCATCCATCCAGCTGAGAGAACTTTATAGAGAACAATCTCATGGCAGTGCATGTGTTGTGGGAGGCCAAGAGATGCCTGTTCCCAGGGAGCTCAAGGATTAAGAGTCAGTCTTGAAAACATATATCAATATGTGTTGATAGGCATGAAAAAAGATGCATGGGAATAAGCCTGGAGAAATAAATTAAATTTAATATTGGCATAATTGAAGGCAAGTAGACTAGCTAGATATTTCTTGCAATCATGCAGTTGTGTGATTGTGATCTACATTACAATAATGGTGATGGGTATGAATAGAAATTGATAATTTCCAGAGATATTTAAGAAGTAAGAACCATGAAATTAACTAATTGAAAGGTGTGAGGGACTGGAGAGGGTGTCCTCTGCTGCTGAATTGGAGGACTTGGTAGATGGTTATAGAGATAGAAAGAAGAAAGTTTATGTGAGGAGTTTGTTTCTGTTTTTCATGTGGGCTTGTTAAGATCTACTTGGAAATATTGAGTAAGTCTGAACTTAGGAGCAAGATGTAGGTGGATACTCTCTAATTGGAGTATCATTTTGTAGAGAAGTAATAATGGAAGGTGTGCAATTGGAAGAGATTATGAAAGAGAGATTCAGGATAGAATTAGATATCTTAAGGATCACCAAATTTTAAAATAAAGTTTGGGAAAGGAAAACAGGAGATACAAGAAATAGAAGACAAATAGGTAGAGGAAAAACTAGCAGGATGTGGTGTTCATGAAGCCAAAGAGAGAGTGTGATTAGAAGGGAGGAATAGTTCCTATCGAATGCCACTGAACTGTGAAGGCTGATGTGCATCAGGTTCTTAATTGATGACTTCTACTTTCTCTGTAGGAGAGAAAGTGTTCTGATGAGAGTAAATTTCAGAGGACTGAGAACAGAGTTTCTGGGCAACTTTCCAGCCTGATTTAGGAAGCAGGATGAGATAATTTATTTAATGTGCTTTGAAAAGTGCCTGGCAAAAGTCAAGTTCTCAGTACATTTTGGCAGTTATTATAATGGCACCAAATTGTTCAGCTTTGTTGTTTTTCTTTACCAGCAATTAGCACCTGGGATATAAGCACACAAAAAATTGGACAGATGGCATTAATTCTGAGGGGGATTTTTCAAGAAGGGAGATGGGAGAGTAAGTAAGTTGGCAAGTATGAGAGATATATTGTGCTATGGAATCTTAACTGGATTAAAAAACAAGAACAAACAGAAGATGAGAGAAGGTGTTAGATAGTGAGAAAATAGATGGTTCCTGGGTCAGAAAATCTTGATGATGATAACATGGTGCAGAGACTGTAACTGAATGAAAGACACTGAATGGTGGAAGCTTAAGGAAAAGCATAGAATGTCTAAATACTGGACTTATAAATACAGACATGGCCAGTTAATGACAGGGAAATGTTCTGAGAAATGTGCCATTAGGCAATTTTGTCATTGTGCAAACACCGTACACAAACCTAGATGGTATAGCTAGCTACAACTGTAATTGTATGTGCCATACTTTTATACAACTGGCAACACAGTAGGTTGCTTGCACCAACATCACCACAAACAGGTGAATGATGTGTTGTGCTACATTATGATGATAAGGACATCATTACATGATAGAAAATTTTCAGCTTCATTATAATCTTATGGGACCTTTATTGTATATGTGACTTGTCATTTTCTGAAATATCAATATGTAGTGCATAACTGTGCAAATGGTAATTGGTGATGATAACGTTTTGGGGAGGCAATGGAAGCAAGTCAACAAAGTGGAGTGGAGGCAAAGTTCACTGGCAATGGGCTGATCAGAGGACTGAGAACTCAAGGCAGGGATTTAAAGGTTAAACTTACCCATAATGGTGATAGGACTTGGAGGCGAGGGAGAGACCCAGAGGCTGGCAGATGACAAAGGCGGTAGCTAGAAATGCATGATGTATCTTAGCCTATTTTTTTTTTGTAATGTTCTCTTCCTTTTGGGTCTGCATAGTCCAGATCTTGAATGTACCACTCCTTTGTGCAAAGGATTGCTACTAGGCCCACCCAAATTCACGACACATCAGACATTTGGTTGCGTGGTAGCTCATCCTCCCCTGGCTAGGAGCTTGTTTTTATCAGGCCCAGTATCATGGCTAGAGCTGCTTTTCAAATAGTGAGTAACTTTCTACCACAGAAGAGGCAGCCCTATTCCAATCCCCCCAAATGTTTATGACTTAGCTCTATGCTCTGTCCAAAATCCATAAGGCCTAGTAAACAGCATGTGTATTCTTACAGTAGGAGGTACCAGGAGCAATAATGTGCCCTTCACCTGAGAGGAAATGTCCCAGCACATCCCAGACACTAACTCGACTGACTTCACTGGTGGGCAAAACCGCATGGGATTTCGCTCCCATCCTTTGGTCCACATGTGTCCTATGGTTCGTACTGAGAGTATGTTTTTGCCTTTGAATCAGTACTTCATGCCTCTAAAAGGTTATGCTATGATTTAGAGCATTAAGTTTCTCAAGGGCCAGTGTATTTATTTCCACCAGAAAAATGGGACTATTAATTTCTACCATATATTTCTCACAGTGTCAAATTGAGGGCCATCCGATATACATGAGACACTTTAAACTATAAAACATTACTCAAATATTAAATGCTAGATATTAACCTGTTATAGATGTCACAGTGCCCCTTTTCTTTCTTCATTTTTTGGTATCTGAGGGCTGTGAGGGGAGAGAGGAATGAATTAGAATTGCCACAAAAAGAGCTCAGGGCAGTGGTGTTCAGGAAAACCTTGGGAAATAAGCAATCAGGGGACTGCTCTTGGCTCAGGAATCCTGTTCTCTGCTCAGGATTCCTCGGAGTCCCACCTGGGACTGGTAACTGAAGGTGGAAGTGAAGCATTTCCAAGTCTGAATGTTAATTTATGCCTCTCTTGTATGGGAATACAACTAAGTTGTAACCAAACTCATCTTAATAGAAAGTTCACTAAGTACTTATGATCTCTATATACTGTATGGGTAGCTGATCATCCCATGGAGAGGCTTGTAAGTATCCAGGCCCTTGACCAGGCCTTTGAGAGGATGAGGTCCAGATGCTCTCAGCACCAGCACACTAATTGTTTCAGCTCTGAAGCTTGTCTGGGATGGATAGAATTTTCCCAGGTTTTCATTTTTTCTTGAGGAGAAGCCATCTCCCAGAGTTAGCAATTTTACTTGGGAGGGAAAGGTCAGGCGCATGGATTTCTGGGAATAATGACTGGGGCACAATGACAGGTCGATGACAATGATGCAGGAAGAGACTCTATGAGCAAACCATGGGGATTTAGATGACTTCATTTGCACTGTTGCACTGAAGCTTGAAGTGGGCAGGAGGCCAAGCTGCATCCCTACAGGTCAGTTTTCTGTAGCAGTGGGCTGGCAGTCCAAGCCTTACTCTGTACAATTATAGAAAGTAACTAATATATAGCATCATTGTGGACACTGAACAAGTGTGACTTGCAAAATGCACTTTCAAAGCAATTTTTATAATCAGTGTGCTAATATTTATTTATTCCTTGTCCCTGGACAAAAATTAAGCAGCCCAGGGACAAAGTTATTTAGTAAGATGCAAAATGAGAAATTAAAATAAAAATGGGGTCCTGAAGAACAACACTGGGGTAATGTGGGAATTTGAAAGGACTCAGTTACACTCACACAGGTACATGACATTTACTGTCCAGTGAGAGGATTGGGAACAAACACCAAGATGTCCTTCTTCTCACAGCTGGTCTCCAGTCTCCATGGCTTCAGGCTGCTGACATCCCATTTCACTTCAATCAAAAACTCTCTTTGGAGAGCCATGCAAGTCTGCATGAGCTTCACTGTCTGCAAGGTTAGTGTAGTATATGTATCCATTTCCCCCACTTAAGAGTTTAGACTTCTGGAGGAAATCATCCTATCTAATAAAAGAGTAATACGCAAATTAACCATCACTCTGCTACACCCACCAGCCACATCCACCAGCCAATCAGGAGTGAGTATGCAAATAAACCCTAACCAAGATGGCTGCAGCCATGGAGTGAGCAGGAGGGAGGCTTGGGTTTCTCTGGTGATGGAGGAAGCCAAGCTTCCCACACACCCTGGTGGGCCCAGGTCTCCACTCAAGGCTACAAAGTTTCAATTATAGAAGATAAATAAATCCCAGATACCAGGGTCTCTGTTTGGGTTCCTGGGGGACCTGACTGGCCTGCAAACCACCACAGGCCCTTGCTCAGGCTGCCCCATGCCCCAAGGGAACTCCTATCCTGGTTTGGGACACCCTTCAGACCAAACTAGCTGGCCCCTACCCATGTACCAGGCCTCTATCCTATCTAATAAAAGAGTAATATGCAGATTGACCATCATTCCAACACACAAGATGGCTGCCCCCTTGTGGTAAAAAATCCTGCCTCCATGTGGATGTAAGATGGCCACCACAAGATAATCAGCAGGGGAGGGCAGTTGGGAGGGACCAGGCTGGCAGAGGAGGGAAGTTGGGTGTGACTGGGCCTGCAGGGGAGAGCAGTGGGGGTTGGGCAGGCCCAGCAGGGGAGGGCAGTTAGGGGTGACCAGACCTGCAGATGAGGGCAGTTAGGAGCAAACATGCTGGTGGGGGAGCAGTTAAGCATCAGACTGGCAGAGAAGTGGTTAGGGGTGATCAGGAAGGCAGGCAAGCAATCAGTTGGGAGCCAGCAGTCCTGGATTGTGATAGGGATGTCTGACTACCCCTTTAGGTCTGATGGCCACCAGGATTGGGCCTAAACAGGTAGTCGGACATCCCTCAAAGGGTCCCAGATTGGAGAGGGTGCAGGCTGGGCTGAGGGACACCCCCCTACCATGCATGAATTTAGTGCATTGGGCCTCTAGTCTATACTAATAAAAGCCTAGGTGGCCCTTGTGCCCTCGCACCCTCATGTCATCACAAGATGGCTATTACAAGATGGCCACCACAAGATAGCTGTCACAAGATGGCCACCACAAGATGGCTAGCAGGGGAGGGAAGTTGGGGGTGAACAAATCAGCAGGGGAGGGCATTTGGGGGCAACCTGGTCAGCAGGGCAGGGCAGTTGGGGGCAATCAGGCTGGCAAGGGAGTGGTTAGGGGGCAATCACTCTGGCAAGCAGAAGCAGTTAGGGGTAATCAGGCAGCCAGGCAGTTGAATGGTTAGGTGCCAGTCCTGGATTGTGAGAGAGTTTTCCCCTGTGGGATCAGGCCTAAATCCCTGAGGGGTCCCAGACTGGAGAGGGTGCAGGCTGGGCTGAGGGACATCCCCCTCCAGTGCATGAATTTTGTGCACTGGGCCACTAGTAAGTTTATAATAGCGAGAAAAAGTAAAATTGTAAAAGGTTAGGAACATATTTCATTGAGTGTTATAGCCATTTTTTCATTGGCAGCAATTCTAAAGCTCGTATGACAAATGGAGTTTATTTAAGTAAATTTAATAATATTGTTAATACCTTAAGAAAAACAGTTTTCTTTGTATCGTAGTAGTCTTAATTTGCACAGCTCCATGGTGCTATGACAAACAGCACTAAGGACTTTTGCTAATGTTTCAGTGGAAATAGTATTCTATTGCACTGTCAGAAAAGAGAACTTCAAATGCTTCTCTAAATTGTTGGGATTACAGTCTGAACAAGAAAACTCTTAGCAACTATTTCACTCTGAGCCTGCAGATAGCTCCCTCTTATCTCACACTGGCATTTCCTCAGAGACTCACTGGTGTGAAGGCCAACTTCAAAAGCTTGCTCAGATGAGCTGGCTGAGAGCCTCAAAGCCACCCTTGATTGCTTTTGACTGTGGGAAGTTATATCACCTTTATAAACCTTTATCTTCATTTGTAAAATGATGATAACCATAGCAGCTATTTCATAAGCCAATTGTGAAAATTAAATTTAATAATAAATGTGAAGTGCTTATTAGCGTGGAATCTAAAACGTTGAGGAGAGTTGATAAGGGACACTTTTTTCTATTTTTATTATGATGAAGAGTTGTTCATCAGAAACAGAGTGAGTTGTATTCAAATGCAATTATAAAGCACCTACTTTGTCAAGACTCTGTGGGAGGCTGGGCCATCACAAGTTCTCAAAGGGACAGAGGGCATGCAGAAGCAGTGGTTGGACACTGCAGGGATAGAAAAGGCTCAGGCGTACCTACAGACACAACACCAGCAGTTTATAAACATTCCACACCCAAACAGACAAACACACGCTAAAGCAGAGCCATGCTCACCCATATTTCCTGTGCACCCCACATTTCTCAGTCTTTCCTGCAGTGGGTCAAATGTTCTGGACAACGGACTATGGAGTGAAGGTTACTTCCAGGATGAGCAGATAAGAGTCAGCACAGCCAGCTTGCCTCTTCTTGCTCTGCTGCTGGGCCCTGGAGGCCGTTGTCCTAAATCACATAGCACAGATGGAGGGCTGCCCGACCCACATCACACACAGTGTGGGAACTGAACTCTGGTGTCTGAAGTGAGTGGGATATTGGAGTTAGTCATAGGAGCATAGAGACATGTACCTCTCACCTAAAAATGCTGAGCTTTAGGATGGACTGTAGCAGAGGCAAGAACAAAATCCAATGGTTGCTCTTATTAGAGAGCTCCAGTACAGTTGCCTTTCAATAAACACTGTAACAATCAAGATGGAATGACCATGAAAAAGAACTGTGGCCACATCTATCCAGCCTATAGTTAGAAAAACAATTTTTACCTGTTTATGCTCTGCTTGAAGTTTCTGAGAACTGAACTATTTCCTCATCTCTTTCTGGTTCTCTTGATGATCCAGGCCAATGACCCGCCCTAATCTAGACATCCAGAACATGGGGTGGGGCTTATTGGGAGAAGAGAGGGAGGGACCTGCAAAGAACCGAAGGCATCCTGGCGACAGGTCAAGAGTATGAGAAGAGAACTGGGGCTGGATAGGGCCATCTATGGGACACTAATGGAAAATAGCAATTCATGTGATCCAGGCAGTGGATGGCATCCAATGGCTCCTAATGGCAACTGAGAGAAGAGAAGAGGGAAGAGGCTGGTGGTTGCTATGTGGGCAAAGTGCTAGTTTAGTGGTAACAGCAGTGAGCATGGACTGCATGTCTGTTATGTGTAAAATATCTCACAAACACTATCGTGTCTGATTCCTGACAACCTTATAAAATTGATTGTATTTTAATGGTGGAAAACACTGAGGCTCAAAGATGTTAAGTAATTTGTCTGCAGCAGCTGAATTATTAAATCTTGGAACCAAGATTCAGAACCAGATTTTTTTGAGTCAAAAGCCCTTCCTCTCTTCACTTTAGTTTATTACCTCCCCAAAAGAAAGAAGACTTGAGCCGAAACTGGTTTGGCTCAGCGGGTAGAGCATCGGCCTGTAGGCTGAAGGGTCCCAGGTTCGATTCCCATCAAGGGCATGTATCCTGGTTGCGGGCACATCCCCAGTAGGGGGCGTGCAGGAGGCGGCTGATCCATGTCTCTCTCTCATTGATGTTTCTAGCTCTCTATTCCTCTCCCTTCCTCTCTGTGAAAAAATCAATTATATATATAAAAGAAACAAGGCTTGAGAGAAATGGCTATTACCTATGTCACTTGGTGGGGCAGTATACTGGGAGCTTCAACCAGGAGGAAGAGGAAGCTGGGAATAGACACAGATTCAATGCAGCACTCTAGCCAGTTTCTCAGTGGTTAGAGCCTCGGCCTGTGGACTGAAGTGTCACAGGTTTGATTCTGGTCAAAGGCATGTACCTCAGGTGCAGGTTCAATCCCTACCGCCAGTCAGGGCACATGATCAAGGGACCCAATCAATGTGTCTCTCTCATATCGATGTATTTCTCTCTCTGTCTCTCCCACTCCCTTACATTCTTTTTAAAAATCAATGGGAAAGATACCCTTGGTGAAGATTAACAACAATAACAAAAAAGATTTAAGGCAGCATCATTTTTCCAAGGGGAAATCTCCTCCAGTAGGTGGGCAATTTCAGAGGTTTCTAGTAAATGCTAGTAGAATAGAAAGGTAATAATACTATTCCATCGGATCCAGTTAGCATCTTGCTGGAAGCCAGGGGCAGAGTCTAACGCTTCAGAAGAGGTCTGGTCAGGACTGGGCAGAGTGTCAGCGCTCCCACCTGGACTTCTGGGCTTTAGTTCTGGGGGCGGATGGACACCTCTCAGAGCACACTGACGGGACAGCAGAGGAGCTGCAAAGGCAGAGGCTGTGCTGCTGTCCAGTCATCTCAGCCGAGAGTCCTGGTGCGATCTGCTCTCCTAAGACTCTGAACGCTTGGCCTGTGGTGTGCCTACAGCGTTGGGCTGTGATGAAAGTCAGAGACTGACTCAGGTTCCGAGGTAACCAGCTGCTAAGTGACTCCTAGTTGCATGTTACATTTCAGTCCACTCGAAAGACCAGCTCTAAATGGACTGCAGGGCCAGGAGAAGTGAGGCCTGAAACCCTGTCAGGTCAGGAGGTTGGCAGTGGGGTTGGTGATGTGGTTGAAATGTGAGAAAATGAAGATGATCCAGGCTCCCAAAACATAGAGCCAGGCGGCGGATAGCTGATGCGAAGGAGGGGGCAGGAGACACAGCAGCGGCTCTTTAGGGAAGCACAAAGGCTTGAGCAGGTGGACTGAGTTAGAACCGAGAGGGTGATGGTCCTTGCTGTCCAGCTGGCCCCATCTCAATGCTGGCTCATAGGCATTGAGCCCGAGAAGTGTGGCCAGTCCAAAGGGAGAGGTCTTGTGAGCGAGTGTAAAATACATGTCAGAATCCCAAGAACTATCTTATTAATAAGATTTATGTATTCTATGTGTTGAAAAGGTAGTATTTTAGGTTTATTAATTAAGTTAGATTTTTAAATCAGTTTCAAATTTATTTTTACCTTTATAATGTGGCTACTAGAAAAATTACACATGTGACTTGTCTTACTTCTATTGGACAATGTTGGTCTGTAATCTTGTTAAAGCTCCAGGATCAAAATATAAGAAAACATGCACACACACACACACACACACACACACACACACACACACTGTTGAGGGTTCCGGGCAATGCCAGCATGTGGAAGAGCAGTCTGCTGACCTTTCTCCTGAAACTGATAAATTCTCCTTGGCCTGGTGGGCCCCTGCTGATCAGTCTCCCTTGTCCTGGACCCTCTTCTTCCCATCTCTGTCTCATTTAACCCTGGATCTCACCCAGCCAAGGCCAGAATCCATGTTTAAAAAGTGCCACCATAGATTCAGCATGAGAAAAGCTAACAAGTACTTGCATTTTGGGAAAAAGAAATCATTTTCCCAGACTTTGGAAGTGAATATAATGGGACTTTGCTGCATTCCAGCTGCAAACAGTCTGGTAGGCTGGCTGCTCTCTGACAGAATGTGAAACATAACTCAGCGGTCACTTCAGTTTCAATGTGTAAAAAGTTCAACAGTATTGTTGGAACTATCATCATAAATCAGCAGCAACTTTCTTTAGGGACTCTATTGCCGCTTGATTTAGTATTTCCTGGCAATTTGCCTATCATGGAATGAGGCCACTATTGCTTCCTACACAGAATGTTATCTGCGAGACATTCCGCCAGAAACCTATAGAAAGAATGCTGCCCTGCTTGCAGGTTGATAATCTATGGCTGCTCTTTGTATTGAGAATAAATTTGACAATGAGACTCATTGTTGAACTGGACAATACAGGGTGGGGTGAAAGTAGGTTTACAGTTGTTCAGATGGAAAATAGCACAATAATTAATTAATAATGCCAGAATAGCCCTAGCCAGTTTGGCTCAGTGGATAGAACATCAGCCTTCGGACTGAATGGTCCCAGGTTCGAATTTGATCAAGGGCACATGCCTGGGTTGTGAGCTTGATTCCCAGTGGGTGTGTGTGTGGGAGGCAGCTGGTCTATGCTCTCTCATCATTGATGTTTCTATCTCTCTCTCCCTCTCCTCTCCTCTCTAAAATCAATAAAAACATTACAAAAAATAATAATGCCAGAATAAACTCTCAACTCACATACTCACAACTGTAAATCTACATTTCCCTCACACTGTATATCCCATGGGACAGCTTACAAATTAAAATAAGTTTACACAGTGTCTCACATATCATTTGTTCTAAGGAAAGAAAAGCAGACCTTTTAGTCCAGGAAGAAAATTCAGCATCATTGGTGTACTGTGGATGATGGCGAATTTCACGCGAACATGTTCAGCTATTACAAAACCGGGGAATGAGGACCAGCTGTGGGGAGCAGGGGAGCATGCAGACTCATGACTAAATACCGAGGAGTTTCCTTTAGATGAGGAGCACCAGGAAAGGTCAGAAAAATCCCTGCAGAACCCGGAGTTTTGCCTTGCAGAGTGCTGTGAGGACAGGCCTGAGAGCTAGGAATGTAGCAGATGGAAACAACACACTGAGTTCACAAACCCATCGTGGCACTAACCCCTTGCTGGGGGCCATAAACCCAAGTCAAGATCAGGAGTGACCGTTGGCCAGTGTTTGGCAAAGAACAAGGACGCTTCCCCAGAAAACACGGATGCCCTCCAGACCTTGGAGAAGAAGGAGAACAGAGAGGCAATGCCGAATAATAACCTCAGTGAATCTGAACCTATCTTTCCTTCCTCCTCCCATCCCTGGGGTCAGAGTGAGTCAGACTGGGAGCTTAAACACTGGTTCCGTGAATGCTTCCCTCGCTTTGTACCGATGAGCACACAGAGAGAAGTTGCCAGGCAAACGAAAGGACAGCATAGTTCAAAAGAAGGGACCACGCTGAGGAATCATAAAATGTTTTCCTAGGAAACAGAGTTTCTGCCAAAGGTGGGACATTTTGCAAACACTCCTGATTTGTGTTTCCAGTGAACTTCAAAAGGACACTTCTTCTATGCAATTTGAGCAGAGAAACATAAAGAGAAAAACAGTTTGGGGAGGCCAAAATGGAGATTCAAAAAATATTCATTTCAAGTTGAAATGAAGGAAGTGAACAGCAAAATGAACCCTATAAAAGACAGGCTTGGTAGGGCAGAAATCAACGTTGACATCGCAAAAGTCAGAGAAAAAGATAAAGAGCTGGAAGTATGGAACATGCATATAAAAACATCTATAAGAGATACATTTAACATATAAGTAGTAGGAATTCCAGCAAAAGAACCAATAAAAGTGGAGTTATCAATAAAAAACTATTTGGGGAAAATTTTCCAGCTGAAAACATTTTGTCTTGCACTTTTATTTGCTAAACCACCTGGCAACCTCAGCTCCTGCACCTGGACAAGCAGGATGTTCAGAGCCCAGCACAGCAGAGGGGGTTCTCCTGTACACACAGGCCCCAAAGTGCACGCCCCATGTGTCTGTGTCTGGAAAAAACAAAGACAACTGCCGAGACTGGTTTGACTCAGTGGATGGAGCGTCGGCTTGTGAATTGAAAGGTCCTGGGTTCGATTCCGGTTGGGGGCATGTACCTTGCTAGCGGGCACATCTCCACTGTGGGGCATGCAGGAGGTGGCTGATTGATGTCTCTCTCTCATCGATGTTTCTGACTTTCTATCTCTCTCCCTTCCTCTCTGTAAAAAATCAATGAAATATATTTAAAAAAAATTTAAACAAACAAACAAAAAAACAAAGACAACTTACCTGAATTATTTTTAAGCCAACAGAGAGACGAATCAAAATATCCAATTCACAAATAGCGAGAACTCTGCCCTGGTAGGGGCTCAGTGGTTAGAGCATCGGCCCATGAACCAAAAGGTTGTGGGTTTGATTTCCCATTAAGGGCATGCACCTTGATTGTGAGTTTCATCCCAGGCCCAGAGCTGGGTGCATGCAGGAGGCAACAATCGACATGTCTCTCTCATGTCGATGTTTTTTTTTTCTCTCTCCCCCACCTCGTCCCTCCCTTTTACTCTGTCTGAAAATCAATGGGAAAAATATCCTCTAGTGAGGGTAAAACACAAAAAATAATGGAGAGAACTCAGGACATAAAGATTGATGGGAAAAATAGTCAGATAAAAATCCCCTCCAAACAAACAGCTATAAAACAAAATTAATGTAGTTCTCAACATAATACTAAAACATGATGAAAATGCCAAAAACAATTTTCCAAAGAGAACATATGATTTAAAATGTTACTTTAGTAATAATGATCTAGTTTAAATGACCACTACCATCACTAAAAACTGGGAATTCGGGGACCAGAAGAAAAGAAGTAATAGCAGAGTAAATTTCTCACATTACATAGGGAAGTAAGATTAGATTCCAATATATATTTATTAAATGTCACTACTAATAGAATAAACATAGTAGACAGCACAAAGGAAGTCAAGTTAAAAGGTATATTAAGAGGAACACAAGTCAAAATAGTAGAAATAAAATTAAGCATATAAGTCATGTTAATGCAATGATTGGGATAACTGTCATTTTGAACCATATATTCTTATATTGGATTAAAAATAAAATATAAATATTGCATTAGTGTACCTCATCAATGAAAAAATAACAAAGACAAGACCGGGGTAAAGATATAGTGGAGAATACAAACTAAAGGAGAGCTGGAGTAGACGATGAGGGAGAACCCAAGGCTGAAACAGTCAATATGAAAAATAGCGTTATTTCATTAAAAGAGAAAATCCACATGAAGAAATGACAGGTTTGCACTTTCTATGCTTAATATGAAAGTATCACGTGTAATAAAGGAAAGTATTTCTGAATACAATGAGAAAAAGAGACAAGTGCTATTATAGTCGACAATTCTATATATAATAAAGATGTAATATGCAAATGGTCATTATGCTGTGAAGTGTAATGACTGACTTCATAATGACCAGATCATGGAACGGGAGAAGGGTGAGGCAGCGAGGTACAAGTGGGCAGCAGAGAGCTACAGGAGGGAGCAGGGTAGGAAGCTATAAGGTGGGGGAGGGGAAGGTTAGAGGGGGTAGAGGGACAGAGGGGTGGGAGGAGCTACAGGAGGGCAGTAGTGAGCTACTGGTGAGCTACTGGTGCACGGATTCATTCGCAGGGTTACTAGTATTAACATACTTTTGGTTGGGACAAAAATGAGTAAGTATGTAGAAGGTCAAACAGCATAACATATTTATATTCCCAAATGGAGAATGCAAAACTTTCAAAACATACTTGCAGCATTTCTACAAATTAATCATAAAGAATATCTTATTAGATTCTCCAACTAGCAATTAAAGTTCCCTCTGTGGTCTTGGCAGGTAGTTCAGTGGTTAGAGCATCGGCCCATTTACTGAAGGATCAAGGGTTCAATTCCCAGTCAAGGGCACTGACTGGGTTGTAGGTTCTATCCCTGGCACCAGTCTGGATGCCTGTGGTAGGCAACCAAATTGATCTTTCTCTCTTTCTCTCAACACCCCCTCTCTCCCTCTCTCTCCATCCCTTCTACTCTCTCTAAAAATCAATGCAAAAAACATCCTCAGGGGAGGATTAACAACAACAACAAAAAGACTTCCACCAGTGGACCTGAGTGCCTGCTGGTGTCCTAGACCACCCAGTGCTGTTGAGAGAGCCCTACAACGCTGGTTCTTGTGTCAGGAAAGAACTGATGTTCCCTGCATGTGCCGGGGTTGGAGAGGCTAGGAGAGGCCACCACTGCACTTTCAAAAGACAAGAACAGATACTAGACTGGTCTGTAGTGACTTTGTCCAGATGATAACTGTGGACTATTTAGCCAGTGATGGACCTGAAATCTAGCTGGTGTCTTGGGAATAAGTAGTTTCCATTTCTAACAACCCTCGCATTGGAATGCAGACTTGCACATCCATGGGGCAGGATGACTCACCAGGAGGGCTGCTTTGGAAGGAATTCGCTGATGGCGGAGCTTATGCTGCTCTGGAGATACTGCTGTGTAACTGGGGAGGGCATGTCTCATGCTGAGAAACACTGCAGGAGCACGTGCAATACTTTATAGAGTGATTATAGTGTGATTTATAAAGTGATTCTTCACTGCAGAAACGAACTCAAGGGACCTTGAATGCCGAACACTATTTGTGTGTTGCAAATCAGATCAGGTTTCCTGGAGCACAGTACACGCACAGCCAGTGTGCACCTCAGAGAAGTCATGGAGGTCTGCATGGTCACGGGGGTAAACAAAGACCCTGTGTCGGGAGAATCATGCCCCTAAATGAAGTCGGTGGTGCAGAGTGAGAAGACTGTTCTTAGTAAGTAGCCGATGAAAGAAATCAGAGCAATGGCTCCTGCAGCATGCTGGTGCTCCCTAAGCACACCCCGCAGCGTGTTTCTAAGGAGCTGAACTTCCTGGCCATCCTCGTGCAGGTGAGGCAGCTCTGACTCGGAACAGCGGTGCTGAAAGGCTCCTGAGTGTGGGGGCCTTGGAGGCTGCTGAGCTCCATGCCTGGGTCACCCTGCCTGTCTGAGAAGGGTGTTGGGGTGCTACACTCCCTGTGTGAGACGGGCATGCCTATTTACATAGATACTTGGGCTCACTGAGAGTTCCTTTGAATGTAAACACTTACATCAGCTCTTTACAACTGCATGATTTCATTCCACATATTTTTTCTCCAAATATGGACTCAATAGATGTAATAAATAAAGAAATCTGGGCATAGGAAATGGAGCATTCTTCCCTGGGGGGTTATTTCAGGGAAGCTGGCGGAAGCGGCCTTGCTATTTCAGGAAACCTGGGCAGGCTGAGCTGCAGGGCCGAAGCCCTATGCAGCTGTCCTCAATCTCACAGCTCCGACAGAGCAGTGCTGCCAGATTTATATTGTTTAAACACAACTAAATTAGCTCTGAAAAGAAGGATGGGAGGATCCCTGCTTAACAGGGGAACTCAGACCTCTGGCTTTACACACTTCACACACACACACACACACACACACACACACACACACACACACACGATTTTTTCCTAAAGGCTGCCAAAAAGAACAGGAAAGATTGTGTGCCCCTTATAGCAAGACTGAAAACACCGTCTGTTTTAGATACATGCCCTTGACCGGAATCGAACCTGGGAGAAACACTGTCTGTATTAGAGAGTGGTGCCTGGCAGGCGGTAGTCAGGGCTCTGGACTCTGGGCTCTGGGCTGGGCTGGGTCAGCACCGTGGTGACTGGCAGGGGGCAGTGGATCTGAAAGGCTGAGGATGAGATGACAGGGGCCTCAGTGCTGGGGATGGGACACACTGGGATGTAGGCAGGGCTGTAGGTCTGCCTCTTAGAGGCTCTCTGGAAGCCTCCCTGGCTGACTGGATTATCAGTTTAGCTATCGCCTGGGACAATTCCATCTAAGAACGCTAAATCCTCGCATTGTTAAGCTGGGGTTGTCTCTAGTATGTGGCCACAGAGTTCGGTCACTGAACTTACCCTTATTAACCTTCAACCATTGGGTTGAATGACACCATGGAAGACATTTATCTAACAATCTAATAACCAAACTATGGAAGCATGAAGAAATTGGAAAACAGAATTGTGATTTGAAAGAAATTTGAAAAAATGGGTAAATGGAGCCAAGGTGCAGGTCCTTAGGAATAAATGGGAGAGTCTAAAATTAGATCCCAGAAATCCATTTCACAAATGCAACTCAGGAGAACCATGGCAGAGTACCCAAGAGCCAGGCCGTCCTATGGCCAGAAGAAATACAGCCAGGCAGCACCGCAGACCCTGCTCCGGCTCTGCTCTGAGGACCCAGAGACCCAGGAACAGCAGGAGCAGAGGCCTTGGCAGGGAAGGCATCTGTAAAGGAGGCTGGGCTATTCGTCTTGGAAGAGGAAAGACTTTGCAAAGACATGGCCTCCATCTCTGAAGACACTCATGGAAGACTGGAAGCGACTGCTCGGAGAAATGAGAGGGCAGAAGGCATAGAAGGAAGATTGAGGCTTAAGTAAGTGCCGAGTGTCTGAGCAGAGAAAAGAAGGCCTGTGTTGGGAAGATGCCTGCGACCATTGCTAGGGTGCCCTGGCACCAGGATTCTCCAGGTGCAGGTGGGCGTCATTTATCCTCTTTCAGGAACAGAATCCACCTCTTCTCTAGACATAACAGGAAACATCCTGAATGAGTGGGGCTTCTCAAAGTGACCTTGGAGGCTGAGCTGTGGAGAAAAAGACCCAATCTTCCAGCCAAGAAAAGTGTTCTAGGCTGAGGAGGCCCGGCTGAGACCAAGGCATGCCTGCATCTGGCTGGACCTCCTGAGTCCCCCAGGCTGGGGTTCACCTCCCTGGGGACCCACCCTCTGAGCTGGTGCACAGTGACTGGGGCACGTGCACCTGATTAGCCTCACTGTATGTTCATATCCCTGGACTACGGCCAGATTATAGTTCTTTTCCCGCCAATCCTGGGAGATGGTGAGGGAACTGATGTCTGTATTTCTGGGGGTTGGAGATGGGCAGGGAGCCTTTAGTAAAAGCTGCGTAGGCCCCAGAAACGCAGACCCCAGTCTGTAACTGTATTCCTGAGCTGGAAGCAGAAGGTTTTCCTGATTGCCTCTGCTCTTCCCCAGGCTCCTGACAAACCTCCCTCTCAGGCACTGCTGCCTGGGCTTGTGGCTGACACTGCTGACTGCCAGTATCCTTGTCTAGAAAGTGGGGAGAGATCAGTGCCTGACTCAGTGGTTACTGTGAAGTTTAAACTCCAAGTGTATACACTGGGCACTGTAGGACAGTGTCGAGCCCACACCTCTCAGGAACAGGCACGCTGCAAGGCCCCAGTTCCTAACTGTTGCTGTTCTCATTCTCTTAGGGAACTGCATGTTTCCATTTCCTGTTCTAGATTGCCAGCGCTTTGTAAATTTTTCTATAAACTAGGACTAGTTCTGAGATTGGAATATAATCGTTGCCTAAGAAATATTTATTTCATGAAAGAATAATTTATATTTTAATATAATGTACCACTAATTATGGAAAGACATCAACATAATGAAGTAACTTTGAGGTAGAAATAAAAGTAACAAGCAATTATTAATTATTTCCTTTGGACTAGACACTTTACGTGTAGTACTCAATTCTCACACTAACCCTCAAAGAAAGGAACTACTATCTCCATTTTACAGATGGAAATATTAAGACTCAGAGGGTAGATAATTTGCCTAAAAGCCTATACCTGGATATGACCGCCTTCTCCCCCCCTCCTCCCCACCAGGTGTCTAACACCAAAGCTTGTGTTCTCCCCTATCAGGTGCTGGGACAGTGGAGCTGTTCCCATTTCCTTCGAGTATTGTGTCCAGGAGGAAAGACCCCCTACCTCAAGACACTTCCTGATTCCATGGCAGCACTCCTTTTAGGCCTTCATCAGTGGTTTTCAACTTTCTAATGCTGCGACTCTTTAATACAGTTCCTCATGTTGTGGTGACCCCCAAACATGAAATTATTTTCATTGCTACTTCATAACTGTAATTTTGCTACTGTTAGTGAATCATAATGTAAATATGTGTGTTTTCTGATGGTCTTAGGCAACCCTGCTAGCAGTTCTCAACCTGTGGGTCGCTGCTGAGCATGACTGCAGGGGGAGCACCTGTTCTAGAGATGGGCCATCCTCTCTCCCCCTCCTCTGCTTCTTTGCTGGCTGTCCCTCAGGGCACTAATTTATGACCCATGCAGGCTGCATACCTCTCCACCATGACCATCATCATCACCATCACCATCCTTGCTATTCTTTTGCATCAAGAACATTCTGGAATACTTCATCTTCCTCTGTGAACCTCATCATGCAATTCTGGGTGTCACTCTCTTTGAAAGAACCAATCACGTGACTTTAATACCTGTACAATGAGTCACTTATTGTAACCTCTCCCAGAAATATATGAAAAAATAAAAACTGGATGCGTTGGGAAGACATCTCAAGCACCAGTAATTTAGATTGTGTTTAGATGAGCTAGCCTGGCTGATAAACTATAGAATGACAGGTAAGTTACCCTCTGCCAATCCGTGGCATCATCGTGAACAACAGCAGGTTCCTCTATCTCTGTTATCTTTGCTGCTTTCAGAGAGTTCAAAACCTGGGATCCCTGCACCCAGCGCTGCTGACCTTCTGGAATGAAGGTCCTGATGCCCCTTTTATTTGTGTGATTTTAGCTAGTTCTGTGGGAGGAGTGGGGCGGGGGGAGGGAGGGGGCGGGGAAGAAAAGAAAACTTCTTCAGAAAATTTATTTACAAAACATTCTTCTTTGATATTTTCATAGAAAACTAATTTTGCATGTAGAGCTCTCAGTTCTTCTATTTTTATACAAAGCTTTTTTTTTTCCTTCAGAAGAACAGATACTGGACATCTTTGTTCAGCAGGTTGACCGGAGGAGGTGAGCAGTCTACATCAGGATTGGCATTCTTATTTATAAAAGACCACACCATTTTCCTTCTTAAAGGCATATGCAGCCGCTGGAGTCTGCGCTGGAGTGCAAGAGCAGCCATAGGGAGCTCATGACAGGTAGGCCTAGAGCATCCCAATAGAACCTCCTTCTCAAAACAGGCTCCTGGGCTTGTAGGTGAAGTTGGCCACCCCCTGCTCTGGAGAGTCGAACAGACCTTGTTCCTGCCACAGCCTGCAGGTGACTGCAGGCCAGGAACCCCAGTTTCCTTACCTGTAGTGTCATTATAGCATATGCATAGAGCTGCTGAGGGTGAGATGGAGTGCGTGCCCCAGAGCAATCATTAACTGTGACTCCTGAGTGAGAGAGGAGGGGGCTCCCTGCCCTGAGCCTGAGGTCAGGGCAGAGCTTCTGGTAATAGGACCCTAATTAGAAAGAATTCCTGCCCCAAGGCTGTTCTTTGCCCCTTTGACTTTGTTTATTTGAAAGTATTAAAGAAGAAATCATTGCATGGGATTTATAAATGTTAAGACATTTTCTCCTACAGTGGTCCAGGAGGCCACAATAATGTGGCAAAACAAGTCTGCAGATGATTTTGTCTTGCCCTGAGTGTTTATATTTTCACTTCCTGGGTAATAGTTCACACTATTTTCCTATTTTGTGATGGCCACCCGGAAATTCCAAATGAAATCCGTGGTTTAACGATCAAAATCAAGCAGCTCCAACTTTGTAATAGTAATGAAAATAATGGCGGGTCCTTTTCATTGAGCACCTACTATGTGCCAGGCACTGCTCTAGGTACTGGCATATAGTGGACACAGCTTCTGTGCTGCTGGTCTCTTGGAGCTTACCTCCTGGTGAAGGAGCTGGGTGATACACAGGGAAGCAGAAACGTTAAATGAACTCAGAGAGGGACAGTGCTGTGACGAAGACAAAGCAGCGGTTCATGGCGGAGCGATAGAGGAAGGGGGCACTTTAACGTGATCAGGGAAGGTCTCCAGGGAGCCCTGTGAAGTGCAGGTGGCAGGGGCACACGGGCCTGAGTGCAGAACATGTGGGGCGGGCCCTGCAGACAGGCTGAAGGGCCCAGCTGATTGGGCTCAGAGACCCACTGAGTGAGGGTGCCAAGGCCTTGCCCCATCTCAGCTCAAGGAGGTGCCTCCAGGGAGCTTCTAGTTGGGAGCCTGGGAGCCTGGGAGCCTGAATTTCCAACACACCCCAAGCTTGATTCTGAAATGACATCTTCCTGTCACTTGTTTGAAGCTGCCCCTCTTGGGACAAATCTAGTGTTGTTTTTTTGTTTGTTTGTTTGTTTTTGTTTTTTAAATAAAACTCCTTAAAAATGTACATAGGTACTACCAGTCCTCCTGTGACAGCTGTGAGGAGCCTGGCGTCCCCTGACCACCCACACAGCCTGGTCTCCTATGCTTAGAATGTCAACACTGTGGCTCTTTTCCTCCTGACCTTTCCTGCCTCCCTGGCTACGAGCTCTTGGTGTCCTTTAACCTTTTCCCTAAACAGTGGGTTTCTCAAAGTTTCACTCTCAGTCCTTTTCTCCTCACACTCTGTGTGTGTTTTCCCAGAGGACACCCTTTCCCTTCTCCCGCCTTGCTTCAGCTGCAGCCTCCCTTGCAGATGTCTGAGGGACCAGGGTCCTCATCTTCCTCCAAGCTGCTCAGACGTCAGCTCTCAGTGACCATCTTCCCTGCTGCCATCCAGCTTCCCTAGCGTTTCCAGTCCCGCCTTTTTGTGAGTCTCTTCACAGCCCCACTCCCACCCTGCTGTGCAGTTTACTAAGGATTTGCTTAGTATCTGTATTCCTACTAAGTACAAGCCCCAGGAGGGGAGCGGGGTTCAAGTCTTGTTATACTTACAGCACCTGGACCCGCACTTGGTGCGCAATAAAGGTTTACTAATATTTGCTGGATGATTGACGGGTAGAATATTAATGGCCTGGTGCTTGTTTGGACATCTTACTTTGAGCCTCCTGCTTCCTCAAAGGCCACCACCAGCACTGTTCTCAGGTGTCACTGCCCCTGGGGGCAAGAGGAGCCTCCTCTGGGGGGAAGGGTGGAGTCTTGGAACAGGATGTTCTTCCTAGGGGCTGTCTGCCTCCTGAATCCTGAAGTAAGATGCCAGGTTGTCTTCCCAGGAACAGAGTTAAAGAGGCCGAAAGAGAGCATTTGGTTTTGGGAAGTGCATTGGGAGCTCTTGCACATCCCTCAACCTGTCCTGCTTTCCTCTGGCCAAGTGTGGGGCTCTGATGAGATTAGAGATCCTGAATCCCAGTGTCCTATAGTCTGGGGACTGTGGCCAGGTCTAAGCCTGGCTGCTCAGGAATGGCCTCAAGGTCTCGATTTTGTCAGGACAAAGGGTGTAGGAGTGTGTCCCCTGACCAGAGGAGAGCCAGCCTGACCTCAAGTTGCTGGCCTCCAGGACTGTGAGCAAATCAATTTCTGTGGCATAAGCCTCCTAGCCTGTGGTGCTTTGTTGTGGAGCCCAAGCAAGCTAACACACCTTCTAACTATTTATTGTCCTGCTTTTTCCTGGTTATTCTTATACACTTAGTCTTCTTATTGAAAAAAGATACCAGGTTTCCAGAAAGGAAAAGGTCAGGTTCTTTGTTTTTAGCTGTCTCCCTCAGCCCCCCTGCTTCCAAAAGACTTCTCTGCCTTGCGTGCTCAGTAATACTCAGACAACAGGTTTCCATGGGGGAAAGCTCAGTGCCACAGACACCCAGCACAGAGGACAGTCCAGGCACGGGGGAAGAAGGTTTGAGCCCCAGATGTGGGCTGTGGACAAGAGCAGGGTTTGGGGAGGTCATTCATTAGCCCTTTGGTGACTGTCCCATGACTTTGGGTCACTGAGACCGCAGTCTCTACAGCCACTTACCAGGCGCCTGGACATGGTGACAGGGGTCTATCCTGCTGCAGCTCCTAGGATTTATTAACTGAAAGCAGTTTTCATTGGCAGAAAACAGAACATGGACCTTTCTTCTCCATGACCTTGGGCTCCTCTTGCCTCAAGGAATACTCCTTACTCCATGCCAGGGTCCCAGGAAGCCACACTCCCACCTGAGCCAGACATGGGTGGGTACGTGGGTACTGGAGCCAAATCTTATATATTCTCCTTCTAGACCCATCAGAGGCTCTGCCTGTGGCCTTTGGAAAATAGCTAACCAAGTGCCAGCTCCTGAACAGCCACAAGTTTCTGAGAACCTCTGTCTTTTGAGGCTTTCCCCTGCTCTCTTTGTCCTCTCAGCACTCCAGCAGTGGGAGGGTCCAGGGAGGGGGGAGCAAGGACAATGAACTCCCACTGAATTAGAAAACAGGATGCTAAGAAGTCACCTACCTGCCTCTTCTGAGAGCCCATGGTACAGCCCTGAGTTATCAGGCCCAAATTTTACTCCTCCATGTTCATGAGAGTGTGTGACATACACTCGGTTTTACTTGGTTCTCCTTAGTTTACAAACATTCTGTGGTTCTTCATAATACCTGATTGTTGTTTTTTTTTAATTTTCTATTTTTTTAATTTAATAAATCTTTATTGTTCAGATTATTAAATTTCTTCCTCTATTTTCCCCCCCATAGCTCTCCTCCACCCAGTTCCCACCCCACCCTCTGCCCTTACCTCCCCACCATTGTCCTCATCCATAAGTGTACGATTTTTGTCTAGTCTCTTCCCATACTATCCTCGTCCCTTTCCTCCTGAGAATTGTCAGTCCACTCCCTTTCTATGCTCCTGATTCTATTATATTCACTAGTTTATTCTGTTCATTAGATTTTTAATCCACGTGATTTTTAGATTCACTTGTTGATAGATATGTATTTGTTGTTCATAATTTTTATCTTTACCTTTTCCTTCTTCTTCCTCTTCTTAAAGAATACCTTTCAGCATTTCGTATAATACTGGTTTGGTGTTGATAAGTTTTTTCTTATCTGTGAAGCCCTTCAATTCTGAATGATAGCTTTGTTGGGTAGAGTAATCTTGGTTGTAAGTTCTTGCTATTCATCACTTTGAATATTTCTTGCCACTCCCATCTGGCCTGCATAGTTTCTGTTGAGAAATCAGCTGATAATCATATGGGTGCTCCCTTATAGGTAATTAACTGTTTTTCTCTTGCTGCTTTTAATATTCTCTCTTTATCTTTTGCTCTTGGCATTTTAATTATGATATGTCTTGGTATGGTCCTCTATGGGTTCCTTTTGTTTGTGGTTCTGTGTGCTTCCTGGACTTGAAGTCTATTTCTTTCACCAAATGGGGGAATTTTTCAGTCATTATTTCTTCAAATAGGTTTTCAGTATCTTGCTCTTTCTCTTCTTCTTGCACCCCCATAATTCTGATGTTGGTGTGCTTGAAGTTGTCCCAGAGGCTCCTTATACTATCCTCCAATTTTTGGATTCTTCTCTCTTCTTGCTTTTCCAGGTGAGTGTTTTCTGCTTCTTTGTATTTCAAATCTTTGACTTGATTCTTGCATTCCTCTAGTCTGCTGTTAGGTCTCTGTATGGTATTTTTTATTTCAGTCAGTGTATGTTTAATTTCTAGTTGGTTCTTTTTCATTTCCTCTTGGGTCTTGTTAAATTTATTGACCTTTTCTAGGAAATTCTCGAAAAACCTTATAACCATGGTTTTGAACTCTATATCCAGTCGTTTGTTTTCCTCCATTTCTTTTGTTTGTGATCTGTTTCTTTGTCTCCACATTTTGCTGCTTTCCTGAGTTGGTAGAGTAGTTCTGTGTGCTAGTTGTCCTATATGGCCCAGTAGCTTCGTCTCCCTAGTTACCTGAGGTGGACACTGTTTTTTATTTTTTAATATATTTTTATTGATTTTTCACAGAAAGGAAGGGAGAGGGATAGAAAGTCAGAAACATCGATGAGAGAGAGACATCGATCAGCCGCCTCCTGCATGCCCTCTATTGGAGATGTGCCTGCAAGCAAGGTACATGCCCCTGACCAGAATCGAACCCGGGACCTTTCAGTCTGCAGACTGACACTCTATCCACTGAGCCAAACCAGTCTTGGCTGAGGTGGACACTGTTGATGCACTCCTTTGTGGACTGTGTGTACAGCTTTATTGTAGTTAAGTCTTGACTGTTGTTGGTTTCCACTGGAGGGAATTGACCTTCAGGCCAATTGGCTGTAAGGATCAGCTGTGTCTATTCCAGGAGAACTTCTGTGTTGGAGTCAGCCTTATAAGACAAGACTTGCAAAATTATAAAAGCCTCTATGCTTGGCTTAGATAGGGCAGAGTCTCAGGCCTGAGCAGACAGCCTTGGCTTCCCCTCAGCCCTGCTCTATGTGGACCTTGCATCTCAGTGTCTCTCGGTAATCACTGCAGCCCTTTCTGTATGCACAGTCATGCCTCCAGCCCTTTGCCTTTCATGGCTCCCCTGATTTTCTGTGTGCTCCAGGGACCTGTATGAGTTTGGGTCTCCAGAGTGTCGTCCGAATCTGGGGTTCAGTGCAATTGGAACTGGAGTTCATTGCAGTTGGAAGTTTATGTCTCCCTCTGGCTAGAGGAAGCCAGCCAGGCACTCCACCGCCCATCCTCTCCACGTGCGTGTCTCAGTACCTCAGCTTTTTTGCAACTCCTCTGAATCTCCACAAGTCCCTCTTTTTCCTTCTAGTTGTAGAATTTCCATTCAGCAAGCTTTCCTGTGGTTCTGCATGATGTCCATTCTATCTTTTAGCTGTAGTTTTGAAATTGTTGTGTGAGGCAGCAGTTTAGGTGTTCACCTATGCTGCCCTCTTAGTTTCTCGAATACCTGATTGTTTTAAAAAATAAAAGTCTTTATATGATTCTGATGATGCGTAAGCTACTGTCCTCTGCCAGGGATTTATGGCTGCCAGAGGAGCATGAAATCCAGTGGGAAAGACAATCATATACCATATAAGGTCAGCACAGGCTGTTTTGGAGAGGGAGTGCAGGATACATGGGAGGAGACAGCAGTGGTACCCAGGCTGCCTGGGCACTTGCGAGTTGGGGTTAAAGTGAGTTGCAAGGATGAGTAGAATTAGGCACATGAACATGAACATGGGCCGTAGCTGAGTGCTCCTGTTGGAGCAGCATTTGTTTAGGGTTAGAAGGGGAACTTCTAAGAAAGTCCATGTGGCTCGAGCATGAGGATTGTTGGGAACACAGCAATTAGCCTGAAATTATGCATAGAGACTGCATCCTGGGGAGATGACCCAAGCTAGGTTTGATACTTGGGGTCATATCTGGAGAGAGAAGACATTGAAGGACTACACTATGGCTCCATCCAATCCCTACTCTGGCTGCAGAGTGGAGCAGGGGTCCCACATTGGGAGGGGTGAGGGATGGAGGAAGGCCAGGAAAAGCAGGCACTTGGGTTTCATAAAACTGAGATTTACAATTTACCTAATAAGGTGGCTTGATCCAAGGTGGTGGCAGGAAAATGAGGGTGACATCCATATAGGTTTAGAACTAGGACTTCGAGACTGAGATGAGGTGAGGGGCTAGAGCAGGGGTTAAAGAATGATACCTTCTGAAGGAACTGCATGGCAAGCCTACTCATCCGAGATACCATGTCTCCAGGAGAAGTGAGCTTGCAGGGAGGGGAAGGAGAATGAGTCCTGCTTTGAAAAGGCTGAGTTTGGGGTCCTCTATCAAGCATCCCACGTAGGAGCACCAACAAACAGGTGTACACAATGCCAGAGATAATGAAGTGTCTTCCCAGGGAGAGTGTGGGCCTGAGAAGAACAGGGTCAGGTCAGAGTCTAAAGGAACCCTGACCCTATGGGTGGGTGACAAAAGAGAGGAAGTTTCTGGACACCATGTAAGCTTCCCACAAGCTTTTATTTCATTCTTTTCTGAGATATCAGTGCATGTCTCTTTGGACTTTCACTTGCTTGGGCCTATTTGTCTCCATTGTCTAATCCCAACCCGTTCTGGAAAGTGGAGACACTGAATGTAATGGTACTAGATGAAGGAGATGTCCTCTAAACCCATGAGATCCCAATACCATGGTTTCTGAGAACAATCATGAGCAAAGTTTATTAGTAAAGATTGCTGCACTTATAATTTGAAAGATGCTTAACACATAGTAGTCACTCAATAAATATTTGTTAAATAAGTGAGTTCATGCTTAGCAATTTCAGATATTTCCAGCGCAAAACTGACTCATCTTCAACTATGCTCTGGGATTCAGTTCATTCCTCTGGGACTGAGAGGAGCTGGTATGGTTCTGGTCCTCAGCTCTTCCAAGGCTTAACTCACTCAGAGGGACTCTGTAGTTGCCACTTCCCCATGGGTAATGATCAGGGCTCTGAGGGACAGATAAGGCTGCTTTTAAAAATAAATTAATTAAATGTAATATAAAATTTTAATTATCTTTGTCAATATATTGAGGTATGATTGACAAATAAAATTGTACACATTTAGGTTATACAATGTGTTTTAAGGAGTACAAGTGATGATTTCATATACATATACATTGTGAAATGATTACTCCAATGAAGTTAATTACTTATCCATTACCTCACATAGTTACCATTTTTTGAATGTGATGAGAACACTTAAGATTTATTCTCTTGGCAAATTTAAAATATGTAAATGAAAGAAGATCAGACCATACCTGTGTTTCTGAGCGACCAGTGCTGTGCCTGGGCCACTGCCCTGAGTTCCAGTGTGTAAGGTTGAGCTGAGAGATGAAACTCAAACAGACATATCTGAAGAAATTGTCTTTACTCCTACCTCCACGCCCCTGCAATTAAACCATGGTCAAAAAAGAAATCTAAAGTGATATTATATAGTATTTTTAACGGAATGATATTTTATTCACTACATATCAACATTTGTAGGAAGCCTCTAAAGAAGTCCTAGAAGATTATAGCACTACTAAATCCATGCACGGAGGTGGGGGGTAGGGGTGGGGAGTGGGAGAAGAGGGGGTCCTTCAGCCCAGCCTGCACCCTCTCCAATCTGGACCCTTGAGGGATGTTTGACTGCCTGTTCAGGCCCTAGTGGGATGGGGCCTAAACGGGGGCTGAGACATCCCTCTCACAATCTAGGACTGCGGGCTCCCAACTGCTCGCCTGCCTCTGCCTGATTGCCCCTAACTGCTTCTGCCTGCCAGCCTGATCACCCCATAACCACTCCCCTGCCAGCCTGATTGACACTTAATTGCTCCCTGGCCTGCCCGATTGCCCCTAACTGCCCTCCCCTGCTGGCCTGGTCACCCCTAACTGTCTTCCTCTGGCATTCTGGTCATCCCTAACTGTCCTCCCCTGCAGGCCTGGTCGCCCCCAACTGCCCTTCCCTGCTGGCCCAGTCACCCCTAACTGCCCTTCTTGCTGGCCTGATTGCCCACAACTGCCCTCCCCTGCAGGCCTGGTCCCCCACAACTGCCCTTTCCTGCAGGCCTGATAACCCCACAACTGTCCTCCCCTGCAGGCCTTCCCCCCCAACTGCCCTCCCCTCCAGGCTTGGTCCCCCCAACTGCCCTCCCCTGCAGGCCTGGTCCCCCCCAACTGCCCTTTCCTGCAGGCATGATAACCCCCCAACTGCCCTCCTCTTCAGGCCTGGTCTCCCCGAACCCCTCCCCTGCAGGCCTGGGTCCCCCCCAACTGCCCTCCCTTGCTGGCCTGATCTCCCCCAACTGCCCTTATGTGCTGGCCAGGTCACCCCCAACAGCCCTCCTCTGCTGGCCTGGTCACTCCTAACTGCCCACAACTGCCCTTCCCTGCAGGCCATCTTGGGTCCACGTGGGGACAGCCATCTTTGACCACATGGGGGCAGCCATCTTGTGTCTTAGAGTGATGGTCAATTTGCATATTATTATTTTATTAGATAGGATAGGTTTACTACAGAAAAAGGTTTCACATTAATAGTATCAGCTTCTACTTTGAGAAATTAGAGAAAAAAAGAACAAATTAAACCCAAAATCAAATAAAAGAAAGGAAATAATAAAGATCAGAGCAAAATAAATGAAATGTAAGTAGAAATAAAATAGAAATAATTATTGAAACAAAAAGCTATCTTTGAGAATATGAATAAAATTAATAAATCATATTTCAGACCTATTAGAACAGAAAAAAGACACACATTACTGATACCAGAAATGAGAGAAGTGACATCACTACAGATTCTTCAGAAATTGACAACTCAACATAGAAATATTTTGAACAACTGTATGCCAATAAATCAATGACTTATATGAAATAAATTTCTTGAAAGACACAAACTACCAAAATTCACTCAAATGAAAATAACCTGAATCTATATCAAACAAAAATATTCCCACAAATAAAACTCCAGGTCTACTTCATTGGTGCGTCTTCCAAACACTTAAGGAAGAAGTAATGTCAATTCTACAGACATTAAAAGTGAGATGGATATCTCTACTCTTTCTCTTTGGCCAACTTTAGCCTGATACCAAAACTTTACTGGAAAAAGATTACAGACCACCTTCCTTTGTGAACATAGATGCAAAAGTTCTTAACAAATATTTAGCAAGTTGAAGTCAACAATATATAGAATGGATGATGACTGAATGGACTTATCCCAGAAATGTAAGGTAAATTTAATATTGGCTTTGGGTGGTGAACACACAATACAATATACTGATGATATATTATAGAATTGTACACCTGAAACTTATATAATTCTATTAACTCATGTCACCTCAGTAAATTCAATAAAAATCATTTAAAATCAATCAATGCAATTAATCATTTTAACAAACTACAACAGAAAAAATATGACCATCTCAATAAACATAGAAAAAGTATTGGACAAAACCCATCATCTCTTCCTGATAAAAATTCTCAGAAAACTAGGAATAGAGAGGAACTTTCCTGATTTGACAGAGTATCTGGGAAAAAATTCCTGCAGTTATTATTCATACTTACTGTGGAAAGACTGAATGTTTTCATCTCATGATCCAAAATGAAACGAGGTATCTGCCTTTACTATACCTATTCAACACTGTATTGAAACAATTAGGCAAAAAAACAAACAAAAAAAAAAACCAACAAAAAACAAAACATACACACACACACACATACACACACAAAATCCCCTCATAAAACACAAAACAAAACAAAACAAAACCCAACAAAACACATACATACACACAAAATTAAAAAAAAAAAGTTACCCAGGATTTGGAAATAAAGAAAACTGTTAATAGACTAGAGGCCTAGTATATAGATTCGTGCATGGCCTGGCCAGCAAATGGGCTGATTAGGGCTGGATGGCCTGGGGGAAGGACCTCAGGAGGTTTTCTGGCCAGGGGGATAGACTGCGGGAGGTTGGCTGGCCAGAGAAGGTTGGCTGTGGGAGCACACTGACCACCAGGGGGCAGCTCCTGTGTTGAACATCTGCCCCTTGGTGGTCAGTGTGCATCATAGTGACCTTGACTGGTCATTTAGTCATTCCGTTTTTAGTCGCTTAGGCTTTTATATATATACTAGTGGCCTGGTGCATGAAATTAGTGTATGGAGGGGGGGGTTCCTTCAGCCCAGTCTGCATCCGCTCCAATTAGGGACCCCTGTGGGATGTCCAACTGCCAGTTTAGGCCTGATCCCTGTGGGACCACTGTTTGGGACCACTGGCTCCTAACCACTCACCTGTCTGTTTGCTTGATTGCCCCTATTTGCCTCTACCTGCCTGCCTGATTGTCCCTAATCTCTCTGCCTGCCTGCCTGATCACCCCTTACTGCTCTCCTCTGCCAGTGTGATCTCGCCCCCAACTTCCCTCCCCTGCCAGCCAATTTGGTTCTGATTGGTTGGTTTCTATGCCAGTCAGCATCTCTGGGCTTATCTCTAGGCCTGATCAGAGAGGCAGGGCTGATCAGCAGCGCCCTTCCGAGGCCCAGAGAGAAACTGAGGTGTAGCTGCTGGTGAAGATCAAAGAGAAAGAGAGAGGCAATGGCTGATCACCAGCTGCCATGAAGGCTGCAGATCAGATGCTGACTGTCTCTTTGGGCCTCTCTCCAGGCCTGATCTGCAGCCCCCTTGACAGTCAGTGCTGGGTGGCTGTACCTGCACTGGTGGCAGTCAGTGCTGGGTTGTGGTGACTACAGGACTGACTTTTGGTATTTGGTTGAGCCTTTGGTCAGTCATTATGGACCCTGTGTTTTTATATATTAGGATAGATGACATGATGTCTCATACAGAAGATTTGATACATTCTACAAAACCTAATGAAAAATTTAAAGAATATAGTTCAGCAAGAATGAAGTTTTAAAATCAGAAGGAAATTCCCTCAATAAAATATCATTTTAAAAAGTGCATTTGTCAGCAAATTTTAAAAATGACTAAGATTAGAGATTTAAAAAACTAAGGTAAAATGATTACAGTAACTTGGCAGATGGGAAAACAAGATATTTTGGGACAAAAACATCCTAAAGTTCTTATATTGTCTAGAAGGAAGTTTAAAATTTTAACTTTATAAATTCTAACATCTAGTATACATGTTAAAATATAATGGTAGCTAATAAAGTATTAGAAATATTATTTGTAATTCTAAACTCTGAGAGAACAAGTATGTAGGATGAATTAAGCCTGGAAAAATATAAGTGCAATTAGGAGATGATAGATAACTAACTAACTAACTATGTAAGTAATGCATATCAAAAGCTGTATAAATGTATTATACTACATAGCTAAATTAACATTTAACTACAAATGGAAATTTGTGCTATATTGTCATTTCAAAAGCTAACAAAAATTGAATTGTCCCAAAGTATGAAAAAAAATAAATAAAAGAGGAAGTTAATAAGGTAGGATATAAAAACACACACATAATGATTTTTAAAAAAAATCCAAGAATTTATTTTTGAAAAGACATATTGTAGAATGTCTATTTTACTCAAAGATGGTTAAGCAGAAGAGAAGCACAAATGGGCACTTTTAGGAAAGATAGAGGGAGGATGGATTTTAAGTTGAGATTGGAATAATGGCCAGGGGAAGGTCAGATTTTGATTAACCTGCAAAGTATCTCAAAGATTTCAATGCAATGGGAAAGTTTTTAAGTAGTAGTAAATATGTATGGATGGAGGAGGGGAAAATATGAGTTGGGGAGAAGTCAGTTAGCCTAGTTAGGAGAGACCAATTACAGAAGTTCAAGCAAGAAGTAATGGTGATTTTAATAAGGGAAGAAACAGAACATGAAGAGCAGAGGGATTCAACAAAAATTTGGGTGGTAATGTAAACAAGATTCTGTGCTTGATAGTGTATAGTTAGGAGTTAACAGGAAACAGAACTCACACAGTAATCTAGACTAGGAAAATTGGATATAAAGAATTCTTCATTGTAACAAGGGAGCAACTATAAAGGAGTTCATATAACTAAAGGATACCCTGGGGCTGAAGGTACCCAGAAAGTTACCCAAGAAGGTAGAACCTTGAATTCAGATCTCAGTATCAGAAGACATCACACGACACTGACTGCCCTCCCTGCTCGCAGCTGGTAAGAGCACATGTGAAACCATCTTGATTGCTAGCACAGAGTTGCCTGGAAAGAAGGTCAGAGTTGCCTGGACTATCACTGTCCAGTCGCTAGGCAAGCAGGAAGCATTACCCCTGAGCACTAGCAAGTGGGAAGCATCCCTTTGGGAACTAGGTGGGTTGAGGCTGGTGGTGGGTATGTGTAAGGAGTTTTGGGAGACTGCAAGCCAGCCAGAGTGATGTGAGGCCCTAGGTCCTAGAGTGTGATGTGCCTGCGAGGAAGGTGGTGCGAAGTCCCTGGGCCAGGCCAAGAGAGAACTCGCCAAAAGACTGCACGGGACTATGACAGAGCCACTGGACGCCCCGCCCTTCCACCTAGCACGAAGAGCCAGTGAACAGCAGCCCCTTCCTTCTGCAGTGTTCCCCCAGCATCCTCCACGGACAAAGTCGAACATGTGGGTGCCAGCTGCAGATGAGAAATGCTTACAGGCATGTTTTCACTGAGCAGGAAACAGAGATTTGGAACAGAGAGGCGTTAGTCATTAAATTGATGATTGGGATAAAGAGTCAACTTTGACTCCCAGGAAACTGACTTGAGTTAGAGCCCATGGTGTCTAGTGAAATGAGATCCGTGAGGAAAAACGTAGATGAACAGCCTTTTGAAAAATGCCGAGTTTAACAAACTTGAGAAACGCCCAGCAAAATGACCAGCTAGTTTTTTATGGTGCCAGGAGGGAGAGCTGGACTGGAGACAAGGCATCAGGTATGAGGATGGTGACCATGTGCAGGGCTGAGCCCTATGGAGACAGTGTCAGCTAAGAGAGAACCCTGATAAACTCTAACATCCAAAGTTTGGTAGAAGGGGCTGAGTAAATGCAGCCAAGGTGACCAGAGAGAAGGAAAAAGCAGAGAATGTGGCGTTGTAGGAGATGGGCAAGTTTAATTAAAGACGAAGTGGACACGGTATCACATACCAGAAAGACTGAAAAGGGGCACTGGCTTTAGATCCAGAAGTCCCTGATGACTTGTGACTAGAGAAGCATGGGGGAAGGAAAGGTGGGGGCGGGGAGAGACAGATATTATTGTGTTGTGAGGAGTGGGTGGGAAGTGAGGGAATGGCTGGTCAGTCTGACAGTCTCTGTGCTGGAATTTGCCAGTGAAGGAGAGGAGAAAGGAGGAGAGCAATGCTAGAGATGTGGGATTGAGACAGGTTTTATATTTACTGGAGAGAAGGAGCAATTTTATGTTAATGTAGAAGGTGCAGAGAGGGTGGGGTGGGGAGGCATTTGCACTTGTTCTTTGAGTAGAGGGAAAAGCAGGCCTGTGATTTGTCCCAGAGCTGGCAGTAAGGTGGCTTCACATGCACTCTTACCAATTGTGAGCTGGGACAGCTGTAAATGTCGTGCGTGTCTTCCAGGAATGAGCTCAGGGACCCAGATAGATTTGGGAAGGATGATAGAAGATAATTCTGTTGAGCAGAGACACACGGAGGGCACAGTGTGTGTGTGTGTGTGTGTGTGTGTGTGTGTGTGTGTGTGTGTGTGTAATAATTGCCGGAGCTAAGATTTCAAAGTGAAGTCACTTGCTAAGGGTAAGCTTTGGGGAGGGAGAATGAGAAAGTGAAAGAGAGACAAACATTTATCACGACCTTTCATTCTGGCCTGTGACCAGTAAGAGGGTCTCATCAGTGTCCTGTGACTTTCTTCTTTATTTCCGTCTGTGGTGACTTCCCCAGATTGCTTCCCACAGGTCGCAGAGAGTCAGCGCTGGTCACCAGTGCTCACACAGAAAGTGCGAGCCGACCTGCAGACTCAGACCCACACGCCTGAAAGCAGTGCTCTCAGTTCTCTCTGGCTAAAGGTCTCCTTGTTTTGCTTTTGTAGTTTTGTCGGTACTTTGGTACTTTGGTGGACGTACTTTTCACTATATCTGCCTATAAATGTTTTCCTCCCCTCAACTGCTCTCTGATGTGAGCAAGCCTGGTTCTCTATCAGGGAGGGCAAGGCATTTCTCATGGCTGCCAGGACATTTAGGAAGGTTGTGACATTTGCTTCATGGGGCGCTCACATCGCCCCTGAGCGTGGGGCACCTGGACAGTGGCTTCCCTCTATCCAGGAATCTCTCCACAGGAGGCAGTGGAAGGAGTGGTGATGTTCTGTTTATGAAGTGCTCTGCATGCCTCCCTCAAAGATGCTGCCTACATAGAAGTGTTAATAGTTCAGAATTAACAAGGCGCTGGGGACTCCATGTAAAGACCACAGATGGTAGTTTGCATTGTAATGTACAAAAATTGCTGTCAGAGCCAACTTGGGGCTCGTCCATTGCATTTTATTTTGTAGAAACGTGTGTGGGCCTGAGCGTGGTGTCCCTGTGGGCAGACCACACCGCTGGGCTTCCAGATGTCAGGGTAAGATTGCCCGGTGATTGCTCAGCCTGTGCCACCCTTACAGGGGTTTTCTTAACATTTTGTTTCCAGAAGAGACCAAAAGTAGCCTCACGCTAGGAGCCCACAGAACTGCTGCCTGCCTCTCTTGGCCTCAGAACACTGCTATTTCACTTACTGTACATGCCTTCTCCACTTGTTCAACAATGCTCAGGGACTCTGTCCTCTTTCTGTTCCAGCAGTTAGCCAAACCTCAAGTATTTGAATTCCCTGATGAGGTTTGGGGGAATCTGCTTAGAAGTTGGACCCAGTATGATGACCAGTTTGGGGCTGGGCAGTCACCTTTATGTTCCTTAAATCCCCTTGTCAACCAAGGTTTCGCAGTGAGTGTGTGTGTGTGTGTGTGTGTGTGTGTGTGTGAGTGTGATGACCACATCTGCTGGGTGAATGCTCTGTGGGTAAGAGCATCACATAGCATGTCCACTCTCCTGCTGCAGGAGCGTGCACTTGTCAATCAAGCACTGCGAGAGGGACAAACAACTCACCAGGGACATGAAAACGTCTTTGGAACCACAATTTGTGATGCTGCCTCACTCTGAGGCAAAAATGATTTTGGTGGAGGTTTAATGCCATTTCCTTTGTCCTCAAGAGAGGACAAAGAGTGTGTGGCCACTTCTCAGAGAAACCGTGCTCGGCATGAGCGACGTCAGGCCTCAGTCTCGCCTCCTTGGCAGAAATCGCTAAGAGCACATCGCACATGCCTCTTCCAGGCACACATGCTCACTTCTGGCTCTTTTCTTTGCGATAAGCGCAAGGAACCCGGATAGACACATAAATTATCTGGCTGTTTTATTACTCTGGTTCTCATAATAGGCTACACTGTGTGACCCACCACCTCTTTTTCAGAAAATTTATGTCGTGGCAATAATAATTCTTTCTAACAGAAACAGCCCATAACAGGGTGGGTTTATTAAGAGAGTATTTATGGCTAATGAGGCTGCATTGTACTCTTCCTTCACTCTTGGGATGCCAAGAAGCAGCTGCACATGGGGAGGTGGTGGGGGCATGTTTGGGAGTAGATGGGCTTGAAGTCTGCCTGTGTCCTTGACACCAACTACATCATTACTACGGGCAAGACGATGCTTCCCTCCTCCTGACTGCAGTCCCGCCAACTGGAAGACTAAGGGGTTGAATTAGACAGCCATCATGCTCTGTGATTTGTGGGTCTTCAAGGAGAGAGCTCTGTATTAGCACAGGGAGGCGATAAGAGTGAAAGGTCACAGTCTGGTTGACCCTCACTCTTGACATCCCATTCAGGCTCAGCCTCACACCCACCAGTTGTAAAGGTGACAAATGGTTTGATCTAGTCCAGAAGCCAAATCCTAATGTAGAACAAGTTAGATAACCTGAAGAATCACGTTGTGTGTGTGTGTGTGTGTGTGTGTGTGTGTGTGAAAGAGAGAGAGAGAGAGAGAGAGAGAGAGAGAGAGAGAGAGAGAGAGAGCTCCCCAAGTCTATCTCTGACCCACATTGAGAACACCATCGAGTAAAAGCACACAAAGTAACCTAATGGGAGGCCATCTGTTAGCAAGAAAATGCCCCCATTTATCACCTCCCTTAAGAGTGTTTGCTCCACACAGGGGAGACTAACAATGGTATTCCTGCTCAGGACTCCTCCCTGTCTCCTAGTCTCAAATCCCCAGACAAATGAAGTTGGGAAGAAATTATTCTCACAGTCAGAAAGGACATCCATCCCTGAAAAACTTTTTAGCACCTAAAAGCATGGTTTCACTCTCCCTCTTGCTGAGATGCTGGATTAATCTTGACCCCAGGGAATCAACTTCAGTTAGCATAACCCACCACCCCAAGCATTTACCTGGTGAGGTAACTACATCAAGATTTTTCTCAGCAAGCCTCCCACGTTCAGTGATGGTCTGACTCCCCAGAGCTGCCCAAAGACTCATACTATCCTGTCAGTTAAAAGCAGAGAGAGTTAAGTGTATGGCTGTTTCAACCAAATACACAAAGATATAATGTCATGATTACCTCTGGTCCAAGAGGGCCTCATGTCCATCACCTCAAAGGTGCAGTCCACATGCCACCATGGGCAGCTTGTCCTCAGTAATAATGGTAGGATAGTGTAAGACTCGGGCTTAGACCTGAGAGGGTTGCAGATAAAGAAACTTCCTCTTAGCAGGAAACATATTAACAATTACTAATTTCTGTCCATTCTAGGAGGTTTTCTCCTTGACCATGCTGAGAATAAGAATAAGGGAATCTGCCTTGCAAGATTGATGGTAGAACACTGTGTGGTCTGGTTCAAATACCTAAACCTCTCTCCATTTCTCTGTTCTCAATGGGAAAACAGCAAAACCCTTACCCCAATTTTCATAGATCAGACAACCATTTGGAAAAGTTGTATTTATTCTATCAATTACCAGAATCCAGCTGCTAATTTCAACTGGATGCACAGCTGGACTTTGGCTACTGTGACACTCTGTTGATGACAAGACCACAAGTAAAACCTAAATGTGTTCCTCATAGTTTTCTAATAATGCCTTGATGACAAGCTGATGCTCACTGCCAGCTCCCCAACTTCATGAGGCCTCTCAGAGCTTGCCTCAAGCTCAACAATTCTATGAAATAGACACTAATTCCTTAGAGGGACTCAGGAAAATTATTTACTGAAAATAGGGCAAGCTTCACAGCTGAGGTTTGAACCAGGCTCCTTGAGGCCACAGCGGGGCTGCTTTGTGCTCCAGAACCATCCATCCAGTCTTGCTGTTTCTTGGGGAAGGATGCTTTCTAAAACCAGATTAAAAAACAAAACAAAACAAAAACACCAGAGAATGATTCTGTCCCTTCTTTTGTTCATAGCAGTCTTTTTTTAAAAAATATTTTATTGATTTTTACAGAGAGGAAGGGAGAGGAATAGAGAGTTAGAAACATCAATGAGAGAAAGATTGATCAGTTGCCTCCCTCACCCTCCCCACTGGGAATGTGCCTGCAAGCAAGGTACATGCTCTTGACTGGAATTGAACCTGGGACCTTTTAGTCCACAGGCTGATGCTCTATCCACTGAGTCAAAGCAGTTAGAGCTACAGCAGTCTTTTCAAAAAATAATTTTTATTTTCCAATTATAGTTGAAATACAATATTATATTAGTTTCAGGTATAGAACACAGTTATTAGACATTTATATAATTTACTAAGTGATTACTCTGATAAATCTAGTACTTACTCATCTGACACCATTCATAGTTATTACAATATTATTGACTATATTCTCTGTGTTTGATATAGCTTCTTTTTTATATCCTTAGTTATAGCACTTCTGTTCAAATACATTTCAGGCAGTTCTGTAGTTTAGTTGTAATTTTAATGTGGTTGTGGGAGGAACCAGTACCACATTTACTTACTCCATTATCTTGACAAGCAAAAACTAACCCTCCGTTACCCTTTCAATTTAAATCTTTTTAAAAGATAGTACACATCTCCACACCTTTGCTTTTTTAACAGTTTTATTGAGATATAAACCACAGGGTATAAAGATCACCTATTTAAAGTATATATTTAATAATTTAATATGTTAACAGAATTATGCAACCATCATCACAATCTAATTTTGGACTATTTCCAAAAGAAAATCTATCCATTAGCAGCCACTTCCAATCTTCCCTAACACCTAAGTACTGTATACTAGTAATCAACTTTCTGTCTCCATAGATTTGTCTCCTGAACAATTTATATAAAAGAAACATAGATTATGTAGTCTTTCACTTAGCATAATGCTTTTAAGGCTCATTGATTTTGTACCATCTATCATTACTACCTCATTCCTGTTTATTGCTAAATAGTATTACAGTGTACATATATGTGAGATGTTTTATTTATCTCTTCAACAGTTGATGGGTATTGGGGTTATTTTCACATTTCAACTATTGTAAATAGTGTTGTTCTTAACATACATATATACATTTTATGTAAATATAGATTTTATGTCTATAAGCAGTATTGCTAGATTATATGGTAACTCTATGTTTAACTGTTTGAGAAACTGCCAAAATGTATAATTCTAGTTAAAAGTTTGTCAATTTTGTTGTTCTTTTTAAGGAATCAACTTTTGGCATTGATTTTCCTTTTTGTTATTCTCTATTTTTTTTTCAGTTTTCTCTAATATTTTTTATGACTGATTTTCTTCTGGGTTTGGTTTCTCTTAGTTTTCTAGTTTTTTAAAATGAGGTGTCAGTTTATTGATTTGATATATTTTTTTACTTTTTCAATTAATAGGCATTTAGAGCTATAAACTTCCCCCCAAGCACCGACTCAGCTGTATTTCATAAAATTGTTTTAATGTTTTGTCTTTATTTTCATTCATCTCAATTATTTTCTAATTTCCCTTGTGACTTGTTTGACCCACTGGTTATTTAATAGTATGCTATATAATTTCCACATATTTATGAATTTCCCAAGTTTCTTTATGTTATTGACTTACACTTTTATTTTATTGTGGTCAGAGAAATACTTTGCATAGATTTCAATCCCTTTAAGTATTGAGACTTGTTTTATAGTGTTGCAGATCCTGAAGAATGTTGTATATAAACTTGAGAAAATGTGATTTCTGTTATTGTTAGGTGAAAAAATTTTTAATCCTCACCCAAGGATATGATTTTGTTTATTTTTTAGAGAGAGGATGGGGGAGGGAGAGAGAGAAAAACATCCATGTGAGAAAGAAACATCGATCAGTTGCCCCCTGTATGTTCCTTAACTGGGGATCATACCCACAACCTAGGTATGTGCCCTGACTGGGAATCTATATCAGAACCTTTCAGTGTATGGGATGACATTCAAACCAGCTGCGCCACCCAGCCAGGATTGGATGAATTGTTTTATAGATGTCTCTTATGTCTAGCTGATTTGTAGTGTTTTCTAATCTATATGTTCTTTTATCTTTTGCCTAGTTATCCTAATCTTTATTGAAGACTCCAGATTTTATTATCAAATAGTTAATTTTTTCTTTCAGTTTCATCAGTTTTTGATTAATCTATATTTAGGCTCTGGTGTATTTATGTTCCTAATTGTTAGACTATTGATGGATTGACTCTTCTATAATTATAGAATTTCTTTCTTCATCTATAGAACATTTTTTGCCTTAAAGTATATATTGCCTGATATTAGTATAGCCACTATAGATCTCTTATTGTCATTGTTCACATGGCATGTCTTTCTACATTCTTTCACCTTTAGATTTAAGGGTATTTGTACCCTTAAATCTAAAGTATCTCTTGTGTCAACATATAGGTGTATCTTGTTTTTCATTTAGTCTTATACTTTCTGCCTTTCAATTGGATTGTTTAATATACTCCCATTTGATATTATTATTATTGATATGGTTGAATTAATAACTGCCATTTCACTTGTTATTTTCTATGTCTCATTTATTTTCTTCCTCTGCTCCTCCTTTATTGCTTTATTCTGCATTAAGTGAATATTTTCTATTACACTATTTTGATTCCTTTAATAAGTTTTAAAATAATTTTGAAGTTAATTTTGTAGTAATTGCTTCCACAATCATAGTATACATCTTAACTTGCCAGAATCAAACTCAGATTTAAAGTAACTTAATTTAGTGTTACTATAGTTTTCCCCTTCTTTCTCTATTTCTTCTATTATTGCTATATACATTGCATCTCTATATGTTATAAGAAAAATTATATAATTATTACTTTACATAATTTTATGTCCTTTAAAAAACTGAGAGATGAGATTAAGAATATATGCCTCTTGGCCACACCATCTAGAGTACAGCTGCCATTGCAATAAGTTGAGGGTGGGGATGGGCCTGGCTTAAATGCCACAAGTTCCCAATCATTACTGAGACTTAGTAGAGTTCTGTGAACAAATATTTTTTCCTTTGATGCCCTTAGGACAATGCCTTAGAACTTTAAATGTTGTTTCAGACACCTTTTTGCAGTTAAATGGTTATTTTGCTGGCGTAGGGTCTACTGAGCATCTTGTGCCACCATTTTGCATATCCTCTATCTTTAAACATTTTATACACTGAAATGGACCACTTCTTCATGATCTGTCAAAAATCATTAGAACACAGTTCCACTATTGAATGTTATGAAAATTTCATTCTCTTAGAATTTTTTTAGCTTAAATTTTACTTTTTCAATTTTTTCCCCTTAACTGATATTAGATATTTCTTTTCTTTTTGTAGCCTGTGTGCCTCTAGTTATTCTCTTGTACATATTTTAATTTCCTGATTCAAAGCTGATTGGAAACTTTTCAGAACTGCCGGCAATTAAAATAAAAACATTTGGGTTGAGGAACTAGAGGAATCTCCAGTGAACCAAGCATTTGTATTCTGAACCTTGTAAGAGCATTTGTTTAGTCTGTTAACCTCCTGGACTTTCAAGGTGGGGCAGCTCCTGAAGACCTGACTGCAAGTGGCCTCACACTCTCCCACTGCAAGGTGATGGCTGGAGCAGGCAGTGGAGAGGTGTGTACAAACACTGTGACATTATGAAGGGCTAATATTTTAGGGCAGGAAACCAACACCTTGCCGCAAGCTCATAGGGCCTGACAGCCAGTCCTGAAACAAGGCAGAAAGACCGTGGGAAGTTCTGTCCACACAAAGGACAAGAGCACTGGCTCTGATGCTAGTCCAGCCTAAGACAAGAAGGCCTGGTTTGGTAACCCAACTGCTGCATTTTTCTCTGCATCTGGATGTTGCCATGGGAGACTGCTGCTCCTCAGACTGTCCATACACTCAAGTAATATTCTGCCTCTCCCTGTGCCCTTGCTAGTAATTTGCATAAACAGCTTCCTCTAGGAAGGACCCTGCTGTGGATGACAAGCTGATGCTTGCTGCCAGCTGTCCAACTTCAGACCTGGGCCTGGCAGTCTGTCTGCTGGATTGTTCTGCCGTGTGTCCCACCAGCTCGCTGGGACAATCGCCTGTGGTCTTGCTCATGTCCCTTCTTACAGATGGTTGGCTGGTCAGTGAATGTCTAACCTCCTCCCTCCTACCCTCCCACATGCAGTCCAGCTGCAATTAATGGGGCCCTGGCAGAAAAAGTCATAGCACTTCCCCCAGTTTAGCATGTGACAGAATCACTTGGAGGAGTTGTCTTCCATACATGGATTTCTGAGCTTCCCCCACAATTTCTGATCCTGTGGTCTGAGATGGGGCCCAACAGCTGCAGCTCTAATCACATGCTAAGTGTGCAGATGATGCTGGTCCAGGGACCACACTTCGGGAACCACTGATCTGTAAGGTAACACCCCTACAATGGTCCTAGCTGTCACCCCTGCGATCACTGAAGCTGCTTTTAAAATGTTTCCTGTAGTTTTCCATTTGTATTTCTATTTTTCATAATTAAAAATAATGAAAAGTAACAAAATAACACATATCCCTCCAAATGCATGCCCTCAAATTCTCCCCTCAGTCTCTCTTCTGAAGCCCATGGGTCTTCTTTCTCTTCCTGAGGAGAACATGCCTGTTCTTCCCCCAGAGCCCTGGCAGAAGATGCTCTCTGCTGCAGAGGACCTGCCAGATTCCCCTTCCTTTCAGATCAAAGGTTCAAGTTTGCCTCCTTAGAGAGCACTCTTCTGGTACATGCCACGCTCTATCACCCAGGGCTTTATCTGATGAAATTATCTTATAATTTTATTTGTTTATGTGTTTTCTGTTTCTTGCCTTGTCCCTTCTCCCACCTCCAAACTCACCAGTTGTTGTAACATAAACTCCATAAGTCTTTCTTATTTGTGTTAAATCCCAGGGGCCTGAGGCAGTGTCTGCCCATGTAGCAGGTTCTCAATAAATATTTACCGAGGGATTAAATAATGATGAGAGCAAAAGTATTATAAAAAGTGAAACCAGATCCTCACTGGATTCTCAGCTATGCTAGGGTGTGTATGTGAATTAGGCTAGTGCAGATCTCTGGGGAGAGGCTGCATCTGATCTTGGAGAGGGAGCAGGAGGAGGAATAAGGCAGAGAAGATGCTGGGGAGGTGGGGAGAAAACTAGACGGAGTCCTTCCTCAAGGACACGGGGTTTCAGCAGGGCTGGCTCAGTTGGTCAAACAATAGGGAGCCTGAGCTTGGAGAGACAGAACATTCTATGTTTTTCTATGAGGCTGAGTTAATTTCCTAGGGTTGCTGAAACAATGGCCCAGAATGTGAATGGCTTGAAACAATGTAAATTGTTTCTGTCATGGCTCTGAAGGCCAGAGGTGAAATTAAAGTGTTTATAGGAGCAGATCTCTAGGGGATCACCCATCCTTGCTCTGCCAGCTCCTGATGGTCTCAGGTGTTCCCTGGCTTGTGTCAGCATAACCCCAATCTCTGCCTCTGTTGTCACTTGGTGTGCCCTCCCTGTTTGTGTCTGTGTCTTTTCTTCTCTTATAAAAAACACAAGTCAATAGATTAGGGCCCATCCTAATACTCCCATCTTAATTTGATCACATCTGCAAAGGTCCTATTTCCAAATAAGATGACATCCACAGCAACTGGAGATGGGACCTCAGTATGTCTTTTTTGTGGACACAATTCAACCTATAACAGTGGCCTTGGTGGGGCTATTTCCCTGAGTTGGTGCTTCACCTATAAGACAGCTGACAATGAGCTGCATCTACCCAATTGGAGGACATTCATTGTAGCCCCTGGAGTAACAGTGATTCCCTGATGTTCCCCAAGAAACCTGCTTCAATCCAGGACTACTCAGAATGGAGTGTGCCCTGCCTCCAGGCTCCTGAGAAGAAGTGCCTCAGTCCAGGATCCTTCAAAAAAGAACAGTTCTTCCATTGACATATTCCAAAGCAAATCATGATCTTGGCCCCATTAGGGACCATTGTGAGATAGACCCAGAGGGCTGCCATATTCTAATTTCAGTTGTGTCAATGAACCAAGCTTGACCTGCATCTTTGCCCAGGTTTATTCCCCTAAACGAGAGGCTTTAGAGCTGGTTGATGTGGAGCAAAGTCCATTCTTACTAGGTGTGTGCCAGGCAATAATGGAGGAGGGGACAGAGGCTCCACAAGGTCATGTGACTTGGCTGAGTAGTAAAATCAGTTCTTTTGGTGCCATTCAAGTGCTCTTTGCACTGCACCATGATTCTGTTTGCTAGGCTGTGGTTACTATTAGTGAATGCTTTGTCTACACTTGGACCCTTAATACTGGAGGGTATTTAATGGAGGTATTTAATAGTATTTAATGGAAACCCCTGGAATCCTGACAGTGGAGCCAGGGCTGAGTCGCTTTGTATCTCAGAAGACCACTCTTTCATCCATTCATTTAATGTTGACTAAATGCAATGCATACAAGGTATGGCAAGAAAGCTGTTCCCAACGAGCTTGCAGGTTTATAAACACAGGCCTTTATACCAAGCAGTGTGAATGGAGGAATTCTGGGAGCATCCATCTTACCCAGATGGAAGGGCTGTTCTTGAGGATGTGATTACTGAGCAAGTGCAGAAGGATTCTAGGAAGCAGGCACATCCTGTAAAAACTCCCAGAGGAGGCAAAAGAATGGTCTCCTTGGGCTTGAACCATAGGAACCAACAAGTCCTAGAGATGAGCCTGGTGGTAATCAGAGGTGTGGCCAGGAGGAGTCTCAATACCATGTAAAGGAATTTGACATTCTTCATTTAAGCCCTCAGAAAATTGGAAATCATCCAGGGATAACAAAGATAGGTTTCAGATTTCCACATGCCCCCACGTTGTGCAAGACAGAATCCTATTTACTGTGTCTGTTTTCCTGAGCCTGGGATTGCTTAGGGTCAGCTTTTCCACCCTGACTGGAAATGAAGCAACAACTGTACTTTGGCTGTGCCCTTTCAGAGCGAGGGTCAGAATTTTGGGGGGCCATGACTGCTGTGGGATTTTTGGCCCCTTCCTCAGCCTGTGATTAAGGAAATGCCTGCTAGGGAGGGTGTGGGAAGGAGCCTTGTTACCTTAGCACCTGTGAGCAGAGGATGCTTGCTGAATCCCTGAATTTGTGCTTTTTCACATGGCTATGAACAAATGGTCTTAGGATTTGTAGGGAAGAATAGCTGAATCTTCCATACAGGCTGAGACTTAATAGGACCCTTAATTTAGGCAGCTATTCCATCATTCATTCAAGCATCAAATATTTACAGAGACTCTATCATGTCCATAGACACCTGCTTACTACAGACATAGAGGTGAGGGAAAGATATTCCCTGACTCTGACTTGCCCACATTGGAATGAAGCAGCTACCCAGAAAGTGTTCAGTGATGCAGCTGTTATAATAGACATGGTATAAATCCAGATCTAGGAGTGCAGACCAGGGAGTAGTTAACGTGGAGGCAGAGACCTCAATCCATGGATGAAGACACAAACCCCAGAAGTTTTTGCCTCCATGCCTGTCTGAACTTGTTTGAATTGCCACTTTTACAGAATCCTGTCATGAAGAGGATCTTGCTCCCAATTCCTTAAAAGACTATTTCAGACCTTTTTCAGATCCTTAGCTTTAATCCTCTTAGTTTATGCTTAGTCGATAGTCAAGGAGACAAAGCCTGCCCTTAGATGCCAAAGCTCCTCAACAACCATCCTTAACCACCTTCAGTCTTGGGATTCAAGGTTCTAAGGACCGTTGCCAAGATGATGGCTCTCAGAAGGATAACCTTAGCCCTGCCTCTCTCCTGAGCTCTAGATCTGCCCCCTCCCATAGCTCAAAGGTACTACAAGCTCAGCTTGTCTCAAACTCAATATTCACTGTCTAGTTCCTCATAACAAAGAAACATGTTCATCTTTTTGAATTCTGTAACTTTGTTGATGATGCAGGTTTTCACCCAGCTTCTAGATCCAGAATTTTAGGGATTGCTCTTGAATTCCCTAATGTGGTCCTTTGGATGTAGAAAGTATCTGGCTATTTATCCATTCTCTCTCCAGCTCACATCCAATGTTACTACCACATCATCTTTCACCTTAATTATTGTTATAGCTTGGCTGTGATTCCTTGCCTATAATCTTCCTTTTGCTAATTTATTTTCCAAAATGTCCTTAAGGGTGAATTTTCTAAAAACGTAAAACTTATAAATTCCATCATAATATTCCATAACTTACAAAGTAGATAGCCTTCATAATTGGCTTCCTGCCTACCTTTAATCACATATCCTCCAACTTTCCCCTATCACCTTTCTCTCTATTTTAATCTTCATCAATTTGGAGGTTCCCTTTCTATGGGCCCTGTTGACTGCCAACCCTGCACCCATTGCCCTCTCTCTCTTTCCTCATAGAATTGCATCAGATTACCACCTTCCCAGCTCCTTCAAGGAAGGCCCCTAGTCTTCAAATCATTTTACCCATGATATGTCCCTGATTCATAATTGGACTATAGTGAACGGACAAATGGATTAAATGTGACTTTGGGGAGAAATTTCTCTTACTATCTTGCTTGGTGTGAATAATGAAGCCCATTGCTCCATTATTCTGGTCACTATCTTGAGGCCACTGGTGGGACAGTCCTGGATGCAACTAATGGTGAAGACACAGGAAAAGCAGCTGGGTCCTTGGTGGAGGCATTAAGCTGCTGAATGGCACTTCACCTGAGGCATACTTGAACTCTAGCTGTGTGAATTTGCTAGGGTTTCCTGTTACTTGAAGTCTAAATATCATAGATGTCAATTCAACCCTTCATGCCTATATGCACTCTTTCTAAATGTAGGATGTATATATGTTCCAGATATCCCAAGGCAGCACTGGGTTATGTCCATTAATAGAGTATAATTATTAACAGCAAAGGTCTCCCGGTCTGGAAAAGATAGTGTGTGTTTACTCTGCTGCAATGACTCTGCACGGATGTTCTGCTTGAGAACTCCTACTCAGATGACTAAAGCCTGTTTATGCAGCACCTCAATGGGGAGCTTATTCAGTCTCCCTCTGTCATTCCCCGTTTTCCTGAAGGGAACCTCTGTCTTTTGTGACAACCCCTGACGAGGGTCATTACAGTGGACGGAACCCCTGGGCCCCCATGTCCCATTCCAAAGTGAAATGCCCTTTGTTGTAGGGCAGACTTCAGACATCTTAGAACTAAGCCCCATGTGTATTTCTCTGTTGTTCTTTGTCCCTGTGCAGAGGAGCTGCTGCTGCTATGAGTCATTTCTCTATTGGAAAGATTAGCGTAAAAGAGGCAAAATAACGAGGTCTTCGTTCTGCATCTCTGCACAGTCTGCTTTGTCTGTGAGGCTCTGAAGGTGCTGTGTACTCTGCCCTGTGTTTCCTCCTCTGCTGCCTTGGAAACTTAGCTTATTAGGGAGTTCCATCATCCTAGGGTTTTCAGGGGATCAGAGAACCCAGACAAGGAGTTTACTCCTAACAAAGATCACTGGTACATTGACAAGGAGAATCAGGCTTGACCAGTTAGCTAAGGGGGGTTTTAGGAAATAGTTTGCAGTCATAAGACTGAGAAAGAACACTTGAAGTTACCCCAACATTCTTCTAAAGATGGCACTACTAATGAGGGTGGCATTATCCCAGCCACTGAGAAGCATGAGTGTGGTCGGTGTCCAGGCAACTCAGTGTTCAGGGCCACACCTGCCCTGCTCTGTCCATGGCTCCCTAAACCTAAAGGGTCTAAAGCCCAGGAGTGCAAGGGCAGGAGTTTTACAGAGAGCTGTCGGAGGTGAAGCACATTTGTCAGAATCAACTCCTAATTGTAACATGGCACTTGGGACACTTACCAGCATTATCTCTGTACTGCAGCTGCTGTCTCTGGGACACATATTTCACAGTGCCTTCCCATTGCCAGGAGCTCACGTGGTTCTCAGCCTATGTCTTTATATGGCCTTTTAACTTGGTCTAAGATGTTTCTCTATCTTTCCTATCCAGCGAGACTATAAATTAACTTGCAAACCCAGTTGAAACAATTTCTCCTTAGCTGGTATTCTATGAGCTTCCAAGACCTAAGAAATTGCCATCTTTTTCTTTTTTGTTCCTAAAACTTTGGGCATAATTTGCTTTCACATGTCAGAGCCTTAGAGTCTCTGTTTAAATGTGTGTGTGTGTGTGTGTGTGTGTGCTGTTTATATTTATGAGCCTTTAGGAAGAAGGCACTGTCTTGTGGAGGTTTCTAGAATGTTCTCTATCTTATAGTTGATGCTCTGAAACATTTAATTAATTGATCATGTGCTTGTGAGTGCTGTGAGAAAACTGCTATTTTCAGGAAGATAAACTTTAAAACTCTGAGAAATTGTCTTCTCTTCTTCTGGTTTGGCAAATAACTTTCATTCCCTGATGAAAAACTTTGACTTGAACCTTGACTCTGTACTTGAAGGTAATGGCTTTACTAGAAACGGATTAAAGTAGTTCATAAACTCACTCTAAATGCTATATTACAGGGCTTACAAAGGTTATGTGGCTTGGCAAGAAAATTCACATTAAAAATCAAAATAATAATTTCCTGAATTCTTGTTCAGGCTTCTAACTTGTCCTTGTACCTTTGTTCACGAGTAACTGCTGGAAAGCAACAGGAATCCAAAGCTCTTTGCAGTTGTCTGGCAAGCAGGATGCAGGGAGAAATGGGTTAGAATGGACATGAAGGAGCAATTACTGACCACAGCCAACTGCCAGAGTGCACACTGCATGCTGGCCTCTCTTCTAAGTGCTCAGCCTCAGCAGTCTTTGTAATTCCTCTGGGAGAGGTTATGCCATGGTTTCCACCTGGAATGTAACTCACCTGAGATGCAGAATGGTTGGTTATGTGAGTTGTACAGTTGAGACCCTAATTGATTGCTTTTGATTGTAAAGTCCTGGTTTCAACCACTTTGGTATGCTTCCTCCCTGATCAGATGAGTGTCTACATTGAGGTTCAAGTTCAGAGGGATTAGCTGAAGTGTCATACAGAGACATGCTCCGAAGGTTCAGACCTCATGTCCTTCACTCAAGGATATGTGCCAGCATGCCCTGGACACAGCAGGGCTGGATTTTGACATAGACCTGGAATGGGCTCTGAATTGAGCTCTGTGAGGAGCAGGCTGTCTTTGGGCATGTTGTTTGTATCCTCGATAAGCTGGTTTTCTCCTCTGTAAAAAGGGATTTTTGAGTTTAATGACATGCTCCATGTAGGGAGCTCAGCTGAGTATCTGGGGATATGAAGAGATAGAAAGAGATATGGGGAGGAGGAAGATGGAGACAGTAGGGGACAGACTCCATTCTCTTAAAATTGTCCAATTTCTGTGGTCATGAAAATATTTCCAGAAAGGCCCTCAGGGATCTCTTTGATCCTTTGTGCTTTTCTTCTCTTGGGCTTGGCAACCAACTGCCACCTCTTTTTGCCTGGCTGAGCAATATCTCCACAAATCATGTACCTTGTGGGGCAGGACCAACTGAAGACACTCACCTGAGTACGTCCTGCTTGCTGTGTCAGATTGAAGCCAGCAGGAGAGGGTTTCCCTTACTGAGGAAGGGCCAGAAAAGCGAGGTCCACCTTCAAGAAAAGTCATGAAAATGTTTCCTGTGAGTGAGAGGAGGTTGGGGGCTATTTCACTGAGACATCACGTTGGTCTTAAAAACGAGCTGCAGAAATTTGTGGGTTTCAGGAAAGTCTCAATGTTAACACTCGAGCACCAGGGCCTGGGCTCTGGCAGTAGGCATAGCCCTTCCGCTCAGCTATCCATAGCTCTGCCTCTTCACAGCATGAGCCAAGGTGACTGAATTCCTCACACAACCATAAAACTCATTCATCATGTGTGTTTATAGCAACTGACACCCTTCAAGGCCATTGACAAAAAGCAGCCTGCTGATGGCTGAGGGTCTCAATGGTCATACAGTGGGAAAGGACATTGGCCAAGCCTTGACATCTGGTAATATGTAACTTATCTCAGGAATGGCTGACTTTGAAAAATATACACAGAGTGACCCACATGGAACCTTAAAACTATTTTGTGGCCATAGGCATTTTCTGCCTCATTAAAAATGTTGGTTGTTTAAAATTGCTGGGGGATAATTAAATAGGCCTGCTGTTGATTTATGGGAGACAAGCAGAGATATGAATGAACACAAATATTGTGCTGCGAGGAAAGTAATTTATAAAGTTAAAGCTAAATGCTGATGGCAGAAGCCTAACTCAAGGTTGGCTATATGAAGTGATGTATCCCTTAAAAATCAAGGGGGCCAGAAACCTCCAGACAAGCATCACATCTTGACATCCTGGCTCACATCTTGAATTTAGTAGCTTTTAATGTTATCTCAAGACTTGAGAAAAGAATGAAATGAGAGATTGCAACCCACATGCACCCATACCCACATGCACCCTCCCCCCCCACATAACTTGTAATTATAAAACTAACCTAAGTATGAAGTTAGAAGTGATATCAAGGGGGATGGTTGTGATAATTGGGTCTGATGAGTGGGCCTTCTCTTTAGCAACATCTAGTATTTCCAAGAAATGTGGCAAATACTCACCATAGGCTGTTTTAGCAATACATTATAAATGGGGGATGCAACTTGAGTGTATCTGGACCTTCAGTCCTAGAGGTTCTTTGGGGTGGAGTGGAGGTTTGGTTGATCTCTCCTCTTGGTAAAGCTCATAGTAAGAGGATAAAACAGAGAACATACCAAGGCTGACCTCCAAGGGGAAAATGTGTTGGAAGGCAGAGGGCATCTAAGACTTTCAAGCCCTGAGTTTCCCAATCTGGCTGGGACAATCTGGGCCAGCAGGTGGGCATCCTGATGCAGGCCTTGCATTCCTGTTGCTCCTAGTATTGGTGGCAGCTCCCAACAGCTGCACTTGGGCCATAGGTTTGTCCTATCTTTTGTCCCATTGCTCTGGTCCCTCAGTGGTCAGTCAATTAGGAACACCTGCTACTGGCTGCTTTGAAAGATAGACTTTCCTCTGCCTTGGAGGATAGCTGTCTTCTACCCTAAGAACTAGTCTTGGGGAAGCCAGCATGGGTCAGTCCCACCTGGACACACCTGTGCACTTATGCATCATTCACTTCTGCCACCTTTTCTGTCTCCAGCTCTGTCCTGGGCATGTTCTAATTGTTCACATTTTTTAAAAAAAATATATTTTATTGATTTTTTTACAGAGAGAAAGGGAGAGGAATAGAGAATTAGAAACATCGATCAGCTGCCTCCTATTGATTTATGGGAGACAAGCAGAGATATGAATGTACCGCAATGAAGGTACATGCCCTTGACCAGAATCGAACTTGGGACCTTCAGTCTGCAGGCCAACGCTCTAGCCATTGAGCCAAACCGGTTAGGGCAAATTGTTCATGTCTTTGACACAGTAGCTCATCCCAGAACCACTTGTAGGGTTAGTTACCTGATCTGGGTGTGCTTTCGCCTGATCCCCAGCTCCACTTCCTCTGCCTCTGTTGTTCCAGATGTGCACCCCATGTCCCATAAATTCCAAGGAAAAATAAAATTGAGTTCCAGGAATGGTCACAGGTCAAAATAGTTCATTAAATATGTTCCTTACATGGTTCCTTTCTTGAAGGTGCTCCTAACAAAATCAGGGTGATTTTAAGGAAAGGACTTGATCCCAACTTCCTTCTCATTTCAGCTCTTCCTTCCCTTCTGTACTGTCACCAAGTAGGAAATCCCACCATTCTCTGATCCTACCCACATTTCTTCTCTCTCTCCGAATGTCACTTCTCTCTCTCTCCCTGCATGGCCTTCCTGTTGCTCCCAGTCCCACTTAATTACAATGTCAGTTCTAGCAGGTCATTCCCCCTTCCCCCCTCCCTCAGAAACCACCTCAGAATTTGAGCAGCTTTTCTCTACCCCAAACACCAAAGCTGTCTACAAATCACCACGAAAGATCTCTTTGTTCTAAAGAAGGAAACATTCTGCCAACCTGGTTTGAATTACTGTGTAAACTTGGAAATACTTAAAATGCTTAAAATACTTTTTAATGTGAAATTTAAGTTGTTTTAAACTGTCCATGTCCTCAATTTGTCTGAATTGGTAAATTTACTGCATGGAAAATCAAAATCAATGACTATTTTGCACCATCTTCCAACTAAACACAAATCTTAAAAAATAGCAAATGTTACTTTATTACATTGAAATGTCCTGGAGACTTAAGGCAATCACATACTTGAGATTGTAATGTTTCTGCTGTATTTATCAGTAATTTTAACCTAAGCTCATTAAAAATGTAGAACTTGTTTAGATTGGAAGTGAAAGTGTTTCTCTTCTGTGAATGATCAGGCAACTCCCCTTCCAACCGGGGGTGTCCTGAGTTTCACAACCAGAACTGGGAAGACGTGGTTTCTGTTCACATAAGGGGGAGCTGTACTCCCCTGCACTGTGTATTACACTCTAACCTGGTAAAAATGTCCTTTTTTCTCTCCTATAACGTAAAAGTATTTTGACAATCAACACCAACACACCTGTAAGCTCTCATGTGGAATCACTATTATCAATAAATAAATAATTTATCAGTAATCAACAGTTGTTGATTCAGGGAAAAGTGATTTGTAAAGGACTTCAGGAGCAGTGTATCGAAACTGAAGCTCCATGTTGAGGTTGTCACCATGTGGTCTCGCTGGCGCTGGAGAGGGATGTGTTGGGCATGTGTGTGGATGAGGGAGTGTGGGGTAGAGTATTTATGGCATTTTTTAAATGAAAAAAAGCCACATTGTTATCTGAAAGAAGATAAATAGATATTATTAGTCCTAGGCTTCCAGGGACTAACTACTTCTCGGCTATATTTCAGGGATTTCACTAGTGACTTAACATTGACTCAACATGTCAAATGTCGGTCTGTGTTATGAAATAAGACATGTTATTTTAATGTGAACAATGCAGAAATGTTCTCAAATGTCTCAAGTTATTAGTCACATTGGACACATTCAATGCTCTATGCCTGGAGGTCACGTGAAGTGTAAAAGGAAGAGGAGTGGAGTTAAGAGGAGACAGCAGTTAAAATCCAGGTAAGCACTTCCTTCACCTTAGGGCTGAGGAGCATCCAGGGAAACCAAGGTGTTAACAGCGCACTCGGGTGTTATACACTCATAATTCAAGCGTGGTCCCAAATGACATTCCCTAATATACCCGTCCACGTTCTGCTTCGGTTTCAATGCAGGTTGTCATAGGAAGATGGAGGCAGCTGCCAACCAGCCCGGGCTCTGGCAGGGTCTGAGTCAGCAGTGTGGGTGGGTGGTGAAAAGCGTGGGCTCCCTACCATACCCTTTGGCTTCCCAGCACTGGACCCATCACGGGAACTGCCTGCTTTTCACAGGGTGTTGTGTACCTCAAATATAGCATGTGTTTAAGGCAGGAGAGCTGGTACATAGAGAGCATACAGGGAGTGCCAGCCTTGTTCCAATAGCCCTTCAGGGATAACCACACAATGACGCTCACTCTGAGCCAGGGTGAAGAGGGATAAACCTGCATTCAGGAGAATGGACCTTGTTCCTGTCACTTCATCTCTGTCTTCTAGTTTAAAGTCTAACAAATAACAGAACCCCCAAAACCACTGGCTAAAATAAAGACGTGTCTTTACCTTCTAAACTTGCATAGTTTAGAAACAAAATCTCATTAATCACCTGAGATCCAATCATGGGAAGGAGGCCACTGCCACTATTTATAACAAAGGACACTGGTTACCCAGGTGATAGGAGGACTGTGACGTCAGACTGCAGAAACGCTGGGAATCCAGACTGGGCTAGAGGGGCCAAGGAGGCAAGTGGTGCCACAGGGGGCCAGACACAAAGGTTGTCCACTGGAAGCTGGGGACCAGGCTTGCCTTGAAGGAGCTGGAGACCCAGGGAAGGCTGCCAGAGATACCACCTGAGTCAGGGGAAGTGGTGATGGGGAAATACCCTGACTTCTCTCGTTTTCAAACTCTCTCTACTGGTGTGTATCTCTGGGCGAATCCTGTCAGAAACCAGCTGACACAGGAGCAGAAACCAGCCTGAAAGGTTGGACTTCTCCTCTCATCAAGTTTACCCCTATGAAGCCAAGAAGGGGAGGGTCCGGAATGGCTCAGGATCAGCATGTCTTGCATTTGGATAGTTTCCACAGCCCAGGAATTAATATCCTTAGTGTACTTCAGCATATAAATCCCAGAAAAACTCTGTCAATGATATATTCTCACCTCATTTAACATGTGAAAACACTGTCTCAGAGGCTTCAGGTAAATAGCTCTAAGCCACCCAGCTAGTGTATGGCCCTCACAACTCAATGTTTGATGTCCTGATCCCCATCAAGCACTCTTCCTGCCATATCACTTTTAAAATGTTATTCTTCTCTAAGGACTTGTAGAAGGTTCTGCTCACTCATAGAGGTTTTGAATTTTATAGTGCTCAAATCCTGCATTTCTTTGTTGATCTTCTACATAATTATTCTACTTATTATTAAAAGTGGGATATTGAAGTGTCCATCTATTATGGTTGAATTGTCAATTTCTTCTTATCAGTTTTGGTTTATGTGATTTGGGGCCTCCATTAAGTGTTTATATGCTAATAGTTTTTATGTCTTCTAGATGTCCCTCTTTTTTCTAATAGCATCATTTTCTTTACACTAGTAATAAACTATCAGGAAGAAAAATTAAGAAAACAATGTCATTTATAAATGTATCAAAATAATAAAATATCAAAAAATAAATTTAACAATGGAGGTTAATGAAAACTATATTAATAAAATAGACACAAGTGAATGTTTATAGATTAGAAGAATTAATAGTTAAAATGTCTTTAGTACCCCAAACATATGCAAATTCAATGCAACCCATGTAAAAATTTATACCAAAATATCTAAATTTGTATTTTTTCCACAAGAAATAGAACAAACAATCCTAAAATTTGTATGGCATCACCAAAGGTCATAGACAGGCAAAGTAATAAGAGCAACATGAAGTGATCACACTCTCTGATGTAAAACTATATTACAAAGCTATAGTGATTAAAATAGTGTGGTATTGGCATAAAAACAGACATAGATCAATTTTACAGAATAGAAAGTCCAGAAAGAAACCCATGCATATATGGTCAATTAATTTATGACAAAGGAGCCAAAAATACACAATGGGAAAAAGACAATCCTATATAATAAAGAGGTGATATGCAAATTGACCATCATGTCCTCACACAAAGATGGCCTCTCCATGTGGTCTCAAGATAGCCGCCACAAGATGGCTAGCAAGAGAGGGCAATTGCGGGCAATCAGGCCAGCAGGGTAGGAAGGGTAGTTGGGGGGCAGACCAGACCTACAGAGGAGGGGAGTTAGGGATACCAGGGTGGCAGGGGAGAGCAGTTTGGAGGAACCAACCCTGTAAGGGAGGGCAGTTGGGGGTGACCAAGCCAACAGTTGGGCCCAATAGGGCTGACAGGGGAGCAGTTAGGCATCGATGGATCAGCTGGCAGGGGAGTGGTTAGGGGGTGATCAGGCAGGCAGACAGATGAACAGTTGGGAGCCACAGGGATTAGGCCTAAACTGGCATTCAGAGACCCCTTGAAAGGTCCCAGATTGGAGAGGGTGCAGACTGGGCTGAGGGACCCCCCGACACCCCAATATATGAATTTAGTGCACCAGGTAATAAAAGTCAGAGAAAAAATAAAGCAAAGTATCACAGGGAGTTCAAGACCTAAAATGGACCATTTGAAATGTGATCTTAAAAAGATACTGTGATTCCAGTTTGAAGACTTTACTTTCACACGAGGAAGTGGGAAACTTGGTGCCTATAAAACATGTTTTATGTAAAGTTATTTGCCCTGGGGAAGGAAGCAGAAGGCTCATCTCTGCATCCTGGAGAAGGCTGCCTCTGCCTGCCTCTGGTCCCTGTTTGGTCCGGCGGCCTGGGACGCTGTGTAGGACCCTATCCACTGGGCCAGCTGCCTCTAAGCCCATGTCCAAGACACTAATTTCCCAAACCACTTCAGATGCTACCACCTCCGTGGAGTTCTTCTAACCTCAACATCTCTTCTTAAAAGGATACTTGAATCCCCCACAGTTGGGTTCCCAGAGCTCCTGGACTCTGTCTTCCAAGGAAAAGTGATCACTTCTCAGGTGTGTCATGGGTTCTCTGGATTTATATTTTGTTAACTTAGTTGAGTTGAAACATTATTGACCAGAATACTGGTGGTTGGGGTGGTGGTGGTGGTGATGGTGGTGGTGTCCTATTATTCTTCGTCACTTGCACTCATGTCCATCATCCCTTCTCACTGCCTGACCTGCAGGGTTTGGGCTCAGGTGTTCTTCCCAGAAGCAGCAACCTCACATGGACTGTGACTGGCCAAATCGCTGCTATAAATGTGGATGACACAGGTCCGGATGGTTCTGCTTTGGTGAAACCCTGACTGAGGCCCACCTCAGGCCACTTTTCTCCCTTTCAGGCTGGCCCAGGGGTCAGGTCTGATTTGTCTTCTCAAGTTTGGGCACACTGTAGGTGCCCACAGAGCACAGGCTGGTAGGAGGGCTTCCAGCTGAGATCCCACTGCAAGCCTCTGGTGGGCAAATCTGAGCACAGCTGGGAGATGTTTTACTTTGGGGACTACTGTACAGGGCAGGTGCTCAGGACAGGGTTCCCTCTGATGGCTGTGTCTCTCCAGAGGCCTTCCTCTGACCAGATGGCCTGGAGCTCAGGTGTCGCCCTGGATAGGGGGTGCTCCAAGTGCAGTTGTGGCCATGCATACTCACTATGCTGCTACCCTCTGGGAAGTCCCAGGGTGGGTGCAGCCTTTGCTCCATTTGGCACAGATGTCTTTGCCTTGTAATCTAGCCCCAGAGTCTCCATGCAGGACAGCCTATGTCTGCTGCTGGGGTTTGTGGACCCTAATTATTTTGTTCCTACCATGCTCTGGGTCCTACTGACATATGTTGCCTAACTCTAGCTCAGTGCAGCCACCACACTTTCCACTCTCAGCATCTTCCCCACACCAGAACATTTTTCTGTCTTGAACCAGGACAACTGATCAGTGTCTAATTAAGGGACAAGGGAGGGGGAAGCAAACCATCCTTTCTACTTCTCCTCCCTGAATTGGAAATCCTTTGCACAGTCTACTAAGAGTTGACAAATGACTTCTAAGTGCTAGCAGACACAGGCTAGCAATTTCTGTTGATGGGCTCAGTTCTCAGGACCTGACAGACACCAGGCTACTGCAGAAAGCACCACTCACAGCCTTGCTCCTGGCCAGTTGGCTAAATGGTGGCCTCCATCTCATTCTTTCCAATCCAAGGTCCACCCATGAGTTTCACCAAGTAGGCAGAGTGCCACACTGGGTGTTCTAGCCAGTTGACTTCCAGACTTTCTTCTTCTGTTGTTCCATCCATGAAGTTCTATGATGCACACGTTACCATGGTTATAAGCTTAGACTCTTAGAGTATTAGACCCAAGAGATTGCAGACACCCTACCCAGCAGCTCCAGTCACTTAGGAAGGGCACTGGATGTCAGTGAAGGAAAGATACGCCCATATTGGGGGGTGGTGATCTGCTTCTGGGTACAATGCTCTTGGGCATGGGGTGGTCCTATTGGCTGAATTGTCTTTTACCCAAATGCATACATAGTATTTCCAACCCTGGCACCTCAGAATATGACTGTATTGGAGATAGGATTTTTAAAGGGGTAATTAAGGTAAAATGAGGATATTGGAGAGGGTCTTTATAAGAGAAGACCAGGACACAGACAAACAGAGGGAACACCGTGTCAGGACAAAGGGAGAAGATGACCATCTGCAAGCCTGGGAGAAAAGCCTCAGAGAAACCAACTCTGCTGACACCTTGATCTCAGACTTCCAGCCTCGGGACTGAGAAATAAATTTCTGTTGTCTGAGCTCCCTATCTGAGGCAGACCCTGTAAAGAAAGCAGGTGGAGACGACTACTTCCTGGTTTCCTCTAGTTGCCTTCACATATGATTTCAGCGTATTTAGTGCCCACTCTGTGAGTATTCATTCATCAGAGTGACACTGAAATGCATGGATTTTCACCTTTGCTGTTTTGTTTATTTATTTGCTTATTTTTCTATTTCCAGTTGCTAGTTTTATGATTTGGATTCCATGCCTGGATGCAATCTTTGGGATTCCCACTGTGGCCCCTGGCCTGCACTGGCTGCCTGTTTTCAGCAGGTACAGCTGTGGGGAGTATTTTCTCTTACAAAGCAGGGACAGGCTGGGAGGCACTGGGCCCCAGGCCTGCAGACCCTCCTCCAGGGAGGTCCCTTCCCTGCTCCCTGTTGCCCATTCGTTTTGCTTCTGTTGACTCCCTCCTTTCTTGTCTCCCTCCTTCTTTGTCTCAACCTCACCCAAGGAATTCAAAGAGCACAGCCATGGAATGAAGATGGACAGACAGCCAGGCTATAAATGTGGGCGCAACTGTGCCTTGAATGTGGCTTTCATTGACTCAGGATCCTCCTATGTCTAACTTGTCTTAATTTCTAGAGACAGCAAATTGTACTTGTCAACCTTCACTATTTTGGCATGGGACATGGAAAAAAACCTGCAAAAACATATGCCAGCCTATTTTTAGTTTAGTCATATGAGTAAAATGGAAATGCAGGGCAATTTATCTTCATGTAAAGCCAAAGTCTATTTACTGATGCTACCCATGGCTAGAATGTTATTATAACAGTCATACATTTACTATGGGATGGCTTATAGTTTCCTGACCACTTTTACAATCATTTTTATTTTAATACATGCATTATTGTCAATATTTTAAAAATATGAAATTTAAGATCTAAGGAGAGTATCTCTTCCCAAAATTCACACAGAGAAGAGATTCCTAACCAGGTATAGGCATTCCTTTGTTCATCTCTGTCATCCAGTTCCTCATTGTCTGTGCAGCTGGCCAAGCACACCATTCTCTATAAGGATGATGGGAAAGAAGGCTCCCCCAAAATATGTGAGATCAAGAGAATTTCTTTTCAGAGGAGCCTGTTTCTGACCTCATCTGCTTTCTGTGTTCCCAGGATCTGAGTCAGTGAGGAGCTGACCTGGTCCTCTGCCACCTGCAAGCCCAGTCAGCCTACACCTGAGTCCATTCTGATGGGTGCAAGGAATGTGAGCAGCTGTCATTCTCAACCTGGGTCAGAAAATACCACTCTTTCTACAAGTCCAGGACACACTAACTGGGAAGTACGTAGAGAGAAGTAGCCATTTTTGAGAATTATGGAACCATCTCCCACCTGTACCGTTGAGAACTTAGCCTTCCTTTCTGAGAAGGTTTGGTGACTTATGTGTCAAATTGTGGCTTGGCTTACAATCTACACATGCTCTGCTAGCTCCTGGCCTCCTAGGCTCCCAAATAGCTGTTGTTGTTTGCAACAACCACGCTTAGGTCTGCAGAGTATCTGAGTTTAGTTTAATGCAGAATTAGGCTCTGACTTGTTTTCCTTTTCTGCCTTCAGCTGTAGAGCTCACCTCCTGTCCTTTCCTGAACTCCAGCCAGCACTGGACCTGGCATTTCAAGCCCTCCATCTAGGGTCTTATATTGTAGTGGGTAGAATTCTGAGGACCCTTCCCCCTCCATCAATATTTCCACCACCTGGTGTACATGATCTGAATAATCAAGAACATTGTAAACTGATGAATAATCAATCCCTTTTCTTTGGGATAGGGCGCTAGACTGTGAATATGATGTGTTTAATTTCCCTGATTAGGTTTCAAAGGCGAAGGTTAATTTGTAAATAAAATTTAGGTCCCTAATCAGTTGATACTGATTAATGAAAAGAGAAGTCACTTGAGCTCTTAAAAGGATTTGGCCATTCAAACATGAGAGAGCTCCTCCTGCCGGCCTCGAGGAAGCAAGTGCCCATGTTGTGAGAAGGCCTGTGAGTGGACCTCAGGTTGGGAGGTTAGTGAGGCCTCTCGGAACTGAGAGCAGCCTATGGCCAACAATCTGGGGCAGAAAGAAAGCTGGGACCACAGTCCTACAGTTGTAAGGAACTGAATTTGGCCACCAATCATGTGAGCTTGGAAGTGGCCTTTGAGCCCTAGAAGGGAATTTAACTGGGCTAACACTTTGATTTCAGCCTATGAGAGACACTGCCTAGATGTGTGACCTACAGAAACTGTGAGGTAATAAACACATGCTGTTTCAAGCTGCTGAGTTTGTGGGAATTGGTTATACAGTGGCCAAAAGCTAACACCATGCCCTAGTAGTTCTATCTCCCTCACCATGTAGCTTAGGATTTTATCAGAATGTTAGGACTGCCTTGTTCTCTCTGACATTGCCTGATTTTTGATTGGCCTGCATCCTGGGATCCCATCTTATGGGATGATCAACCCTGGGCTCGGGGCTATCACACGTCTTCCCTCGGGCCCCATGCACCTGAATGAGTGAGGAAGGAGAGGTCTGGGCCTCTGGGTCCTTCTCCAATGGGCCACATTTTACATAGCTATGTTCCTAGTTCCCATCAGATTATTTCCAGGAATTTACAGGAACCACAAAACCCAGCCACTTGAGATCAGGAATGATCTCTCAAGCTTTTCCTAAAGGTCAGGAAAATGTCACCATTTCTCCAGGCCCACACCACAGTAACTTGAGACTGGTGAGGAGTAAACATTTTTTTTAAGATTATAGTGGCTTCTCCCATCTGCAGGATTGAGAAATGTCAACCATCATTTCTTAGGAGACTTGGTGATTTATTTGTGAAAATTTTAGAAGGGATTTCAATGAGAAGAGAAATCTCAACAAAGTCTCAAAGCTGCTGACCAGCTTATTTAAAAATATGCTATGTACTCAGCAAACACTTAGGGTAAACCACAGAAAAAAACACAGAAGAAACTTCATTCCCTGTCAAAAATAGTTGAAAATGTAAAACCCCAAAAATGTGTCAGTGAAGATGAAAAATGGAGTAAAACTTTCACTTGATGTTTATCAAGTAAAATTATTTTAAAAACTTCTTTTCATGTAATTATAGATTCAGAGAAAGTTTCAAAAATTATACACAGAGTCCCATGTCCCTTCCTCCAGCTTCCCCCAGTGTTGATATTTTTTTATAACTGTAGTACAATATTTGAAAGTGGAATTTGCATGGTACATGTGGTATATGTTGGAGTCCTAACTGCCAGTTGGAAATACGGTTATTGCAGATATAGTAAGTTGAGATGAGCTCATATGATTGTTTCCTTACTCTGTCTCCACATGGCGATAGGAGACTAGAGCACTGACTTATTCAGTTTTCAACAATTTTTAACATGCATTATTTGTGTATGTATATATGTGTGTACTATACAATTTTATTTTAAATATAGATTTGTATAACCACACAAATATGAAATGTAAAGAGAATGAAAATACAATATACAAATTGGGAAAAATGTTGATAATCACATATTTTGAAAGAATGTGTATCATACTGCTTTTGGTTGGAGCGTCCCATGACTATCCATTAGAATTTCTTGGTTGATGATGTTATCCCAAGTGAAAAATACCCCACTCAGGAATGAAGAAAAAAATAGATACATTCTCAGAAGAAAGAAATCAAGAGAATTTGTCATCTGTAGATCTTCTTTAAAAGAGTTTTAGTTCTAATTTTCACCAACCAGAAGGAAAATTAGAAGAGAAAGAAACTTGGGACAAAGAATAATAAAGTCGGTAAATGGGAGCATATAGACTATCTTCCTCATGATGTTTTAAAATTATATTTGATTTCAGAAAAAAAATTATAACAACATCTGATGTGTGTTTAATTTTTGCAGAGAAAATACAATAATTAGACTTAAAAAGTGTGTGTGTGTGTGTGTGTGTGTGTGTGTGGTGGAGAAAGAATAAAGGATGGAGTAGAAGGAAGGTTTCTACATGTCATTAAAAGTGACGAAATGGTTGATATCAAAATACAAAATATGGAAGTTTAGCTGTCTAATTAGCCATGTCTAAATTGTGGTGAGAGTTAAGGGATAAGAGTGTTTTCCACTGATATTTTGCTAGAGTAAAACAGTTATTGTCAAAAGACTTTCTGATGATTTTTTGGTTTTATTCCTTTAAAAATGTCATTGGAATTTTGATAGGGATTGCATTAAATTTATATATTGCTTTGGCTAATGTATTGCTTTGGTTATTTTTAACTCTGTTGATTCTTTCATTCATATAAACAGACTATATTTTCATTTTATTGTGTCTTTTCCAATCTCTATTAATAATACTTTGTAGTTTTAAGTGTATAGGTCCTTATCATTCTTTGTTAAGCTTATTCCTAGATATTTTATTATTTTTCATACATTTGCAAAAGGAATTGTTTTTTCCATTTTTTCCCCTGAAATTTCATTGTTAGTATATAGGAATGCAGTAGATTTTTGTGCAATGATTTTATATCTAGCAACTTTACTATAATTGTTTATTGTTTCTATGAGTTTTTGGTGGAGTGTTTAGGGTTTTATATATAAAGAATCATCTGTAAAGTTACAAATTTACTTTCTCATTTTCAAATTGGATAAGTTTTATTTTTTTCTCTTGCCTGATTGCTCTGGCTAGGACTTCCAGAACTATGTTGAATAAGAGTGGTGAGCGTGGACTTTCTTGTCTTGTTCCTGATCTTAGAGAAAAATCTTTCAGTTTTTCACCATTGGATGTGACATCAGCAGAGGGTTTGACATATATGGTCTTTATTGTGTTGAGGTACTTTTTCTTCTATGTCCATTTCATTGAGTATTTTAATCATAAATGGATGTTGTAATTTGTCAGATGATTTTTCTGCAAATATTGATATGATCAGATGATTTTTATCCTTATGTGGTGTATCACTTTGATTGATTTGCTTATGTTGAAGATTTGATTTTGGGTGGTGAGCACACAATATAATATACAGGTGATGTATCATAGAAATGTATACTTGAAACCTCTATCTTAACTGTCACTCCAATATATTAAGTTAAAAATAAAATAAAATGAAGCAAGCCTGTCTAAAAAATAAAAACTGTTATCCTACAAAAAGAAAAAGACTTTCTGTTCTGTGTGATTGGCATTTCCCAGACCTATAGACCCATGAATCAGGCATTGCTTGGGTTTCTTTGTCTGTACCTGTTGGTAGTTCCAGGTTGCAAGCTTTGCCAGTGCTATGCCTGAATCACACGGAGATGGAAAGAAAGCCCAGGACCTTCACTTCTGTGTTTGTTCCTCAAGTACCAAGGTCCTCAGGAAGTTGTCTTATTCTTTTCACCTTTCAGACTTCCTGTGTTTGATTTTCTTTTATTGTGGTAAAATATACATACCATAAAATTGACCGTTTTAAATTATAATTCTGTGGAATTAAGTATATTCACATTGATGTACAACCCATACCACCATCTATATCCAGATCTTTTCAGCTTTCCAAATTAAAACTCCATGCCCATTACATAATAACTCACCATATTCCCTTCCCTGGGCCCTGGCAAACACCATTCTGCTTTTCATCTCTATAAATTTTACTATTCTAGATGCCTCATATAAATGGCATCATAGAATATGTATCTTTTTGTGACTGGCTTATTTCATTTGGCATGTTTCAAGGTTCATCCATGTTGGATGTACCACATTTAAAAAAAATCAATTTATCTGTTGATGGACATGGGTTTCTTTTACCTTTTGGCTATGGTGAATAATGCTGTTATGTACATGGGTGTATAAGTACTTTTTGAGACCCTGTTTTGAATTTTTTTGGTTATATACCAGAAAGAGAAATTGATGGATCATGAGTAATTCTGTTTTAATTTTTTATGACTGACTTGTGTTATGTCCAGCATTTTTAAAAAAGAGGGATAACTTGGGAGAGGAAATGAGAATACTCCACCTTGACTAGAACTGGAAAATTAAATCAATTTAAAAAATATTTTTTTAGAGCATCACTGGCAAGGAGTTTGTGTCACTCTCATGGAAATCCTTGCCTGTTTCTGACACTGAGGGAATTTCCCTGAAGAATGACTGGGTTGTAGACCTTCTGGTTCATGGAATATTAATCCAGTGAGGCAAATTATTTTCTTTCTTCTTTAGAATGTTCTTTTTTTCTCTCTTGCAACTGCAAACATGTGAGTAGTACATAGGTGTTACAATAACGGTCATAATAAGACTTTTAAATTTTCAAGAAACTTTCATTTTTGTGATCCCACTGATCCCTATAGCATCACTGTGAAGAAAGCTATCAAAGCCAATATTATTTATCCCTATTTTATAGACAAGAAAATGGACTCAGAAAAACAGATTTGCTGTTGTGTGAAATAATGCCCATGTCATTTGATTGAATTAATGATAGTAGGACCACTTCAGCATTTTAGATGATCAAACCCATCTTTAAAAACAGAAAATGCTCTGTTAATGGGCTTTTAGCTTGTTTCCTAGCCTGGGAACTGTGGGAAAGGGATGGAGGGACCATGTTGGTGGATTGCAAACATCTGGTTTGCATTTGTCATTGGAAGGGATAATAATGTTACCCAAACCTGCAGTTTCTTTTTCTGATATATCATCAGGGGCAATGGTCTACCAGGAGCAGGACATTAGCGTTAGTACAGACAGAGGCACTTTTGCTGTGAGTAGGAGAAATTCAAGGTCACCACAGAGGATTCTGCACAAAGAGCTTAGTGGTGGAAGAGCTCACATCAGATGAAGGCACCAAAGACAAAGACTGCAGGAGGTCGGCAGAAGAGATCACCGGATACACCTTTATTCATAGATGCATTTGAGTCTTGGAGTCTTTTGCTCTGCCTGGGCCTGGTATGTCTGGTTGGCTGCTTAGCAGCAACACCCATCTCCACTGAGTGTGGCTGAGCTTCTGAGCAAATGCTGCCAATGCTCATGTTAGTTCACATATTGAGCTTCTTTCATGTGACAGTGTTCAACCTGTGTTCATTGATAAGAGAGCAGATGTAGTGCCTATCCTGTGTCCCTTTCAATTTACGGAAGAAGCACAGTAAACTAGCAAACAATCAAATCCATGTTTAATCACAAAAGGGGAAGCTGAAGACCAGGGATCCACGTCCTTTTTCCAAGGCCACTTAGCTAAGTATCAAAGATGATTCAGGGCTGGGGCTAAAACTGGGCTCAACAGATTAGTTACTGTCGCAAATCATCTCTTTTGTGCTATGGTTATCTCAAATAAGCACCAAAAACCATAGTCTGCTTGGCTGAGTGATAATAAAGTTAATGTTCACATTTCCCATACTTTATCTTTTCATTCTTTAAAACTATTTTTATTGGATTAATTGAGTTAATATTGGTTAATACAATTACATAGGTTTCAAATGTACAATTCTATACTATAGTATGTGTATATCGTGTTGTTTGTTCACCGCCCAAAGTCAAGTCTCCTTCCGTCACCATTTACCCTCTTCTACCTCCCACCACCCACTTTTTCCTCTGGCAATCACAATACCATTGTGTGTCTATGAGGATTTTTTTTTTGCTTAATTCCTTCACCTTTTTCACCCAGTCCCCCAGCCCCCTCCCCTCTGACAGTTCTCTCAATCTGCTCTCTGTATCTGTGAATCTGTTTTTATTTTGTTTGTTATTTTATTTTGGTCATTAGATTCCATATATAAGTGAAATCACATGGTATTTGTCTTCCTCTGACTGCCTTATTTCATTTAGCATAATACTCTCCAGGTCCATCCTATACTAGGGCAAAAGGTAAGATTTTCTTTTTTTTAAAATATATTTTTATTGATTTCAGAGAGGAAAGGAGAGGGAGAGATAGAAACATTGATGATGAGAGAGAACCATTGATCAGGTGCATCCTGCACACTCCACACTGGGAATTCAGCCTGCAACCCAGGCATATGCCCTTGACGGAAATCAAACCCACAACTTCTCAGTGTGCAGGCTGATGCTCCAAGTCGGCTAGGGCCAAAAGGTAAGATTTTCTTTCTTTTTTCAGCAGAGTAGTATTCCATTGTGTAAATGTATCATAGTTTTTTTTATTCACTCATCCACTGATGGACACTTGGGTTACTTCCAAATCTTGGCTATTATAAATAACTCTGAAATGAACATAGGGGTGCATATATTCTTTCAAATTAGTATTATGGTTTCTTCGAATATATTGCCAGAAGTGGAATTAGTAGGTCATAAGGCAGTTCCAGTTTTAATTTTTTGAGGTAACTCTGTATTGAGTTCCACAGTGACTGTACCAATCTGCATTCCCACTAACAGTGCTTGAGGATTCCCTTTTTTCCACATCTTTGCCAACATTTGTTGCTTGCTAATTCATTGATGATAGGCATTCTGATATATCTGTGATTTCAATTTGAATTTATCTGATGCTTAATGATGCTGAGCATCTTTATGTATTGGCTATCTGTATGTCATCTTTGGAGAAGTGTCTATTCAGGTCCTTTGCCTATTTTTTTAGTTGAATTGTTTGCTCACTTCAGTGTTGGTTGTATAAGTTTTTTATGAAATTTGGATATTAACCCCTTATCAGATGTGTCATCAGTAAATATGTTCTTTCATTCACTGGATTGTCTTTTCATTTTATTGATGGTTTCCTTTGATGTACAAAAACTTTTTGGTTTGACGTAGTCCCATTTGTTTATTTTTCTTTTTGTTTCCCTTGTCTAAGAAGATCTCTCAGAAAATATATTGCTACAAGAAATGTGTGAGGTTTTACTGCCTATATTTTCTCCTAGGATTTTTAAGGTGAGCAGGGCTGGTGCTGTGAGCAGGTGCAAGTGGCAGCTGCTGCCCCAGTTGCACCTCAGGAGCAGGAGGTGGTGAAGAAGCCCTCAGGGCTGACTGGGGCCAGCAGCTACTGCTCACACCTGCTGATGGTGCTGAATGATCGGAACTGGTGCAGGTGCCGGCAGCAGGTATGAGCACTAGGTGGGACTGCAGCAAGCAGGAGCAAAGAATTTTCACCAGAGGCTCGCCTTGATGATAGTGACCAGTTCCCCACCTTGGTCTGGAGCCCCCACTCACCTGCTCCACCATCCTGCCATGGCCGATGCCCGCCATGTTCTGTGCTCTGCTGCCTGCTACCAAGGCCTGCCATGATTTGCCCCTGGTGGTCAATGCATGTCATAGTGACCATTGCTCAGTTCTGCTGTTCAATCTATTTGAATATTAGGATTTTATATATAGACTAGAGTCCCAGTACATGAAATTTGTGCAAGGGGGGTATGTCCCTCAGCCCAGTCTGCAACTCTCCAATCTGGGACCGCTCGAGGGGTGTCCTACCAGGATTGAGCCTAAACAGGCAGTTGGACATTCTTCTCACAATCCAGGACTACTCGGCTGCTTGCCTGTCTGCCTTCCTGATTGCCCCTAGCTGTTTCTGCTTGCCAGCCTGATCACTCCCTTTTTTTTGTATTTACATTTGCATGTAATCTGTTTTTTGATCCCCTGTCAGCTTGATTGATGCCTAACTGCTCCTCTGCCAGCCTGTTTGGCCCTAACTAACCTCCCCAACAGGTCTGGTCACCCCTATTCTTCTCTCCCCTGCAGGCCTGGTTCTCCCCAACTGCCCTTCCCTGCAGGTCCAGTCACCCCAACTTCCCTCCTCTGTGGCCTGGTCCCTCCCAAGTTCCCTCCTTAGGTGGCTATCGTGTGGTGGCCATCTTGTGTCCCCATGGGGGCAGGATCTATTGACCACATGGGGACAGCCATTTTGTGTGTTGGAGTGACAGTCAATTTGCAGATTACTCTTTTATTATATAGGATACAGGCCTGGTGCACTGGTTGGAGCCAGCTGGTTTGCCCTGAAGGTGTCCCGGATCAGGTTGGGGGTTCCCTTGGGGCATGGGCAGCCTGGGTGAGGGGCCTGTGGTGGTTTGTCAACCTGCCATACCCCCCAGGGACCTAAGTGGAGGCCCTGGTATCTGGGGTTTATTTATCTTCTATAATTGAAACTTTGTAGCCATGAGTGGATGCCTGAGCCAGTCAGGGTTTGTGGGAAGCTTGCTTTTCTCCATTGCCAGGAAAATACAACACAAGCCTCCTGCTCGCTCTGTGACCATAGCCATCTTGATCAGGTTAATTTGCATACTAGCTCCTGATTGGCTGGTGGGTGTGGCTTGTGGGTGTAGTGGAGATATGGTCAATTTGCATATTACTCTTTTATTAGATAGGATAAATGGGTACTGAATTTCAGCAATTGCCTTTTATGCACTTATTGATATGATCATTTGATTTTCATAATTTATTTTGTTTATGTAGTGTATCACATTTATTGATTTTTAGATATTGTACCAATCTCACATCCCTGGAGTAAATCTAACTTGATGTCTAATCTTTTTAATGTATTGCTGGATCCAGTTAGCAAAAATTTTGGTGAGTGCTTTAGCATATATGTTTATCAGAAATATTGGCCTATACAGTGGTACCTTGAGATATGAGTTTAATTCGTTCCGTAACCTTGCTCGTATATCAAGTTGCTCATATCTCAAAGCAAATTTCCCCATTAAAATAAATTGAAATGCCGTTAATCCGTACCAGCCCCCAAAATGCCACCCCAGTTGTTCTTGTTACATGTTTTTGAATAAGAATAATGTATTTATAAATGACAAATATTGTATGAAAACATAATAAAAGAGAATGTAAAGGAATAAACTGGTTTTATAAAGTGTATTTACCTACTTGTTACACTCTTAATGCTACACTTTATCCCTAAACTGAATGTAACTTAACTAATCTGTGTTATTTAGTCTCCATGTCATTGTGTGTTTTTTAGTTATTTTTCTGATTAATTTCTGGTTTCATACCTTTATTGTCAGAGAAGATCCTTTATATCAGTGGATGGCAAAGCAAACTGCGGCCCGCAGTTTGTTGCTCTGTTGACTAATGAGTTTGCCGACCCCTGGGATAGCAGCTTAATCACAAGGAACAGCAGCCTGTAATTATTGGAATTGAGAGTCTAGGTCAGTTGTTGGCAAACTCATTAGTCAACAGAGTGGCAAACTGCAGCTCACAAACCACAGTTTGCCAACCACTGCTTTCTATAATTCCAACCATTTAAAATTTATTAAGATTTGTTTTGTGTCCTAACATGTGGTCTATCCTAGAAAATGATCCATGTGTGCTTGAAAAGAATGTGTATTCTGATGCTTTTGGGTAAAGTACTCTAAAGATATCAATAAAATCTATCTGATTTAGTATGTGATTTAAGGCTGCTTTTCTTGTTGATATTCTGTCTGGAAGATCTATCCATTAATATCAATGGGGTGTTAAAATTTCCTACTATGACTGTATTACTATTAATCTCTTCCTTTATGTTCAAGATTTGCTCTCCATAGTTAGGTTCTTTCGTGTTTGTTTTATAAACATTTACAAGGCTTATATCCTCTTGTTTAATTGCTACCTTATTATTATGTAGTTCCCTTCTTGTCTCTTACTATATCCTTTGTTTTAAAGTCTATTTTGTCTGATATAACTATAGGTAGCCCAGCTTTTTTTTTTTTTGTATTTCCATTTTCATGTAATCTGTTTTTGATCCCCTTACTTTTTTTAATTAAATCTTTATTATTCAGATTATTACATTTGTTTCTCTTTTTTCCCCTCCATAGCACCCCTCCACCCAGCTCCCACCCCTCCCTCTGCCCTTAGCTCCCTCCCATTGATCTCATCCATAGGTGTATGATTTTTGTCCAGTCTCTCCCTGTACACCCCTCACCCCTTCCCCCCTGAGAATTATCAGTCCACTCCCTTTCTGTGCTCCTGATTCTATTATATTCACCAGTTTATTCTGTTGATCAAATTTTTAATTCACTTAATTTTTAGATTCACTTGTTGATAGATATGTATTTGTTGTTCATAATTTTTTGGCTTTTACCTTTTTCTTCTTCCTCTTCTAAAAGAGTACCTTTCAGCATTTCATATAATACTGGTTTGGAGTTGATGAACTCCTTTAGCTTTTTCTTATCTGTGAAGCTCTTTATCTGCCCTTCAATTCTGAATGTTAGCTTTGCTGGATAGATTATTCTTGGTTGTAGGTTCTTGCTATTCATCACGTTGAATATTTCTTGCCACTCCCGTCTGGCCTGCATCGTTTCTGTTGAGAAATCAGCTGACAGTCGTATGGGTGCTCCCTTGTAGGTAATAAACTGTTTTTCTCTTGCTGCTTTTAATATTCTCTCTTTCTCTTTTGCTTTTGGCATTTTAATGATGATGTGTCTTGGTGTAGTCCTCTTTGGATTCCTTTTCTTTGGGGTTCTGTGTGCTTCCTGGACTTGTAAGTCTATTTCTTTTACCAGATGTGGGAAGTTTTCAGTCATTATTTCTTTAAACAAGTTTTCAGTATCTTGCTCTCTCTCTTCTTCTGGCACCCCCACAATTCTGATATTGGTACGCTGAAAGCTGTCCCAGAGTCTCCTTACATTATGTTCACATTTTTGGATTCTTTTCTCTTCTTGCTTTTCCAGTTGAATGTTGTCTGCTTCTTTATATTTCAAATTTTTACTTGATTCTTGCCTTTCTCTAGTCTGCTGTTAGGACTCTGTATAATATTTTTTATTTCAGTCAGTGTATGTTTAATTTCTATTAGGTCCTTTATCATCTTTAGTAGGACCTTTTCCATCTCGAGTTGGCTCTTTTGTATCGCTAGTTGGTCCTTTTTCATCTCCTCTTGGGTCTCACTAAATTTATCCAACTTTTCTAGCATATTCTTGAAAAACCTTACAAGCGTGGTTTTGAACTGTATATCCAGTCGTTTTTTTTCCTCCATTTCTTTTGTTTGTGATCCCTTCCCTTGTCTCGGCATTTTCACTATGCCGGGGAAACTTCTGTGTTGGATTCAGCCTTATGATACCAGACGCAAAACCTAAGAAGCCTCTGTTGAGCTTGGGATCCAGTCTCAGGGCTTAAGGGACTGCCTTGCCTTCCAGTCGGCCCCGCCCTCCACGGCCCCTGAGTCTCACGTGACTGGGTAATCGCTGGAGCGGTCCTTGGGAGCGCACGTGCACCCGCAGTGCCTCTAACCGCTGCCTTTCCAGCTCCCCTGCGCACTAGGACCACAGGAGTCTAGGTCCCCAGGATTTCGCCCGAAACAGGGGCTTTGTGGAGTCAGAAGTGGCACAGTTCGGAGGGTCTGTCTCCCCCCCACTCGCGAAAGCCAGCAGCACAATCAGCAATCTGTCCTGCGTGCAGCACCATCCGCCTGCGAGACCAGACCTGATCTTCTGCAACTCCCCTAAATTTCCGTGCACCTCTCCCTTTTCACAGTCCAAACTCCCCCCGTATGAGTTTCGCTGGATCTGGGGTTTAGTGTCGTAAAATAAGGGGTTCAATGCCGTTGGGAGTCTCCGTTTCCCTCCCGCCAGAGAAAGCCAGCCAGGTACTCTGGCACCCGCTCTCTCAGCTCGCGCGTCTCAGTACCTCGGCTTTTTGCAGCTCCTCTGGGTCTCCGTGAGCCCCTCTCTTTCCTTCTAGCTGTAGAACTTACACTCTGCCAGCTTTCCTGTGGTTCTGGATGATGTCCTTTCTGTCTTTTAGTTGTAGTTTTGAAATTGTTGTGCGAGGCAGCAGTGTAGGTGTTTACCTATGCCGCCATCTTGGATTCCTCCTGATCCCCTTACTTTTAATCTCTGTGTATCTTCCATTCTGAGATGTGTCTCTTGTAGATATCATCTATATGGGTCTTGTTTTTTTATCCATTCAGCTACCTTTTGTCTTTTGACTGGAGCATTTAATCCATTTATATTTAAAGTGTTTATTGATAGGTACAAATTTACTGCCATATTATTCTTTTAAAAAAAATCTTTATTGTTGAAAGTATTACATTCCCCCCATTGACCTCCTCCAACTTCCCCTGCTCCCCCCTCCTAGACCTTCAGCACCTTATTTACCGTTTCTATGGGTTATGCATATATGCATACAAGATAATTGGTTGATTACCTCCAAATACCTTCTCTCTGAGATTCTGCACTCATCATATTATTCTTTATAACTATGTTCCCCTATTTTATTTATTTTTTCTTCTTCTTTGAGAATCCTTTTAACATTTATTATAATACTAGTTTGGTGGTAATAAACTTCTTTAGCTTTTTATTTCCCCTTCAATTTTAAATAATAGTTTTTCTGGGCAAAGTAATCTTGATTGCAGGTGCTTGCTCATCAGAACTTTGAATATTTTATGCCAATCCCTTCTGGCCTGAAATGTTTCTGTTGGAAAATCAGCTGACAGTCTTATGGGATCTCCCTTGTACATAACTATCTTTGTCTTGTTGCTTTTAAAATTCTCTTTTTGTCTCTAACCTCTACCATTTTAATTATGATGTGTCTTGGTGTGAACCTCTTTTGGTTCATCTTTTTTGACTCTCTGTGCTTCTTGGACTTGTGTCTTTTTCCTTCACTAGGTTAGGTAATTTTTTATTATATCTTCAAATAGGTTCTTGAACCCTTGCTCTCTGTTTGTCATCTGGTACTGCTATAATGCAGGTGTTGATATGCTTCATGTTATCTCAAAGGTCCCATAAAGTTTCCTCATTTTTTAAACTTATTTTTCTCTAAAATTTGGGTGCTTACTATTACCTTATCTAAGGTCTAGTTGGCATATTTTTTTTCCTGCCCACTATGAAGCGCACCAATGCTCAAGAAACAAACCAACCCCCAAACTAAAGAAAACTGGTCAAGGACTTGGGGTCATCCAGGCTCTTTGTTAGCAGCAGGTGACTACATTAATTTTGGGAGGGCTTTATTAGGAAAATGAGGGTGAGGGGAGAATAGAGGGAGGGAGCTGAAAGGAAGTATGAAAAGGAGAAGGTTGGGGGAAAGTATCTTGGACCTTCTGGGAGTCTCAGGTTCCTGGAAGCAGGCCAAGCCTTGCTCTCCCTGCCACCCATGTGCAACCTCTGCTGCAGAGCCATCAGCTGGGGCCCTGGGCCATTTCTGCTTTCTGGCTGCAGACTGGAAGTGCATTTTTAAGGCTAGGAGAGATGTAACAAGAGAGTCACAAAGGAAGGGTGTAGATGGCCAAGATGTATTGTATTCTAAAGCCCTTGGAGAAGACAGAGCCAGCAATGAAAGTGGAGTAGCCTCCCTCGTCATTCTCAGCCCTGGTCTTCCTATTTAACACTCTCCATGGAGAGGGATAGAGATCTCCCATGCTGGCCTTAGCGATAAGTTTAACCCCAGAGGAAGCACAGATCTCTGAATCTCAGAGCACAAATCTCCTTAAGGAGCACCCTATGGCCACCCAGCCTGTATTTTATTTATTTATTTTTATTTTTAAAAATATATTTTTATTGTTTCCAGAGAGGTAGGGTGAGAGAGAGAGAGAGAGAGAGAGAGAGAGAGAGAGAGAGAGAGAGAG
>JAAGEH010000021.1:5061439-5080310 GCA_011751065.1 Lasiurus cinereus
GAGAGAGAGAGAGAGAGAGAGAGAGAGAGAGAGAGAGAGAGAGAGAGAAATGTCAATGATGAGACAGAATCATTGATCAGCGGTTCCCTGCCTACTGGGAATGGAGCCCACAACCCAAGCATGTGCCCTTGACCAGAATTGAACCTGGGACCCATCAGTACTCAGGCTGATGCTCCATCCACTGAGCCAAACCAGCTAGGGCCACATAGCCTGTATTTAAATACCTCCCATACTAGGGAATTCACTCAGGTTTGAGGTATTTCTTGGTGAGTCTTGAAGAGACGTGCCACTCAAAGTGTAATATGTAGATCACAGGCTCTATATAATCTTTTTAGAAGTGCAAAGCTTCAGGCCCACCCTGGACCCACTGAATGAGAACCTGCAAGATCCAGGAGTTCTGCAGAGACATTCAACTCGAAGAAGCACTGTCTTGGAGCAGACTTTTGTGGACAGGTAATATCAGCTTACCTTTAACTTTCCCCCACTGGTCTTGGCTTTGCTTTGGGGAATCACATAAAATGATGTTATGCCCTTTCCTGTGTGGCATGGGTAACAGTGATGGTGAACATCTGCCAAAGCCATCAGCCTGGCCTTGGCTTTGGGTCCTAGGCCAGAGGAGTACACTGTTCAGAGAGAGGAGCCCACATTTAAGGTGGGCAGAGATGGAGCAGGAGCAGAGGGCATGGGTGATGATGTGAAGGGCTTTGTGCTTATTATAGAAGCTTTGTGATGATGAATGGCTTATGCCAAAGGTCTTGAGTGTCAGTATGAGAACTTCACTTTACAAACAATAGGACTTTATTCTGTGACTTTCTTTTAGAAAGAGGCATTTGGAGATAATGCAAAGGGCAGAAAACAGTGAAGAGCAATTGGAAGCTCCTGGCAAAGACCTGTGAGTAATGCTGAAAGTCTGAGTGAGTCAAGCAGGTGTGTTGTGAAGTAAGACATGGTCCATGGTCCTAGGATGGCACAAGTGTGTAAGGGTGATTGATGTCCACACCATTTTTCAGCCAAGACCTTGTTCTATAGCTCCAGGGCTAGATCCTCCATGTAGCTTCTAAACTCAGATGGCTTCCAACAATCTTGTTATGGATGGAATTGTCTCCCCAAATTCATATGTTTTATCTCCTAACCCCCAATGTGACTGTATTTGGAGGTGAGGCCTATAAGGAAGTAATTAAAGTTAACTGAGGTCATGAAGGTGGGGCTCTAATCTGGCAGAAGTCATGTTCTTAAAGAGGGATACCAGAGAGTTCTCTTTTCACCCTCATTCTTGGTCATGTGAAGCCCAGCAAGGAGCTGGCCATCCACAAGCCAGAAAAACATGCTCTCACCAGAAACAGTCTGCCACCATCGTGTTCTTGGACTTCCAGTATCCAGAACTGTGAGGAATAGATGTCTGTTGTTTAAGCCCCCCAGTCTGTGGTATTTTGTTATGGGGGCCCCAACTAAGACAAACCTCAAATGTAACATTTTCCAAAGAAAACTCCCATTTGCCCCAGAACCTGTCCTTCTCTGTGCTCCATCTCACTGAGCAGCATCATACACACATACTTTCCAAGCCAGAGGTACCCAAGTTTCCCTCCTTCTGTCATCAGATTATTTTATTTCCATTCATGGAATTAGTTTTGTGTTCATTTTTCTTACCCTCCAGCCCCTGGCTTCTTGCAAGACACCATAATCTGTAGTCTGGACGATTTTGGCAGCTTTCTAGGAGGCTTCCTGACTCTGGTCCTGCTCTGTACCCTTCATTCTCCCCCTACGCTATGGATGGCTTTCTAGATTCTTCTAAAAATGCTCACTTGACCAAGTCATTACTCAGTACACATCTGGGGTTCCTACAGACCACAGGAGAAAGTTCAGATTTTTTTTTGCACAAACACTTCATGTTGATCTCACCTGGTGTTCTCTAAGCTCCCACTTGACAGTCTCCAAGTGCCTTTCCCAGCCTCCCTTCCCCGTCCCACATGTCTTTGTCTCCATGGAGTGCCCTTTCTTCTCTCTCCTCCGTTCACTCCTTAGCTCAGCAGAGCCAGTTCCTTTAGGGAAATCCTCCCACCTCCCCAGACCCACTGTCCAAGGCAGAAGCCACCTGAAATGTGACCAGTGTGATTGGAAACCAATTTCTAAGTTGTAAGTATAAACTATATAGCAGATTTAGCATAATTTTTTATATCAATTACATGATAATATATTGGATATATTTAGTTAAATAATATATATTATTAAAGTTAATTAAAATTTTTAAAACTAAAAATATTATAACTATAAGAAAATTGAAGATTACATATTGTGGTTCACTTTATATTTCTGTCGGATAAGACTGCCCTAGACAGGCTAGCTGCCCCTTCTGTGTGCTGCGAAGGGTCCTGTTCTTATTTCTGGTATAGCATGCATCAAACTGCCCTGTAATTACCAATTCTTGACTGTCTTCTCCAACAGGGTCTGGGTTTTGAAGAGATGTACCGGGTCCTGATCAACAGAACATCCCTGATACCCAGTTAGAGCAACACACACAGAAGATGCTCAGAAGCAACTGAAGAGAGGAGGGAGGGTGAGAGGGAAGAAGGGAAAGTGAGGGAAGGAGAGAGAGGAAGCAAGGAAGGAGGAAGCAGAGATCCTCGTGCACAAATGAGGCAGCTTAGCACACCCAGGTGGTTCCAAGTGGGCAGCAGAGGGACCCCACCACCACTGCCCCACTTCCACCAGGAGGGTGCTATGCTCTTACTGGCCTGGATCTGGAAAAGGAAACCAGTGGAACCACTTAGAACTAGAGGAAGCCTCCTGGGGGGAATGTATTTCTAATGCAGAGAAGAGCTAAGTAGTGTTAGATGTCTGGAAGAGATATGCTTTATCTCCTAGCATAGTTCAAAACAAACAAACAAATGAAAAAAAACCCTCTCAGATCCTGGTACCTTAGGGGAAAGCACCTTCTCCTCATCTTTCAATCCATTCTGTAAAAGCATAATATATTTAAGGATTTATCTAATGGCAGGTCTTTTTATATTTCTTAGCCCACAAGCCATAAATTGAGGGAGGGGCTGAATGGAGGGGGAAAAAGGGGACCTATGTAATAGTGTCAATAACAAAAAATAAAAACACTCTCCGGTTTTATTTAAATATGGTAAGTCTAGTCTGTGGGAGCGGTGCTCAGATGTAGTCTTTCCCTGCAATCCTAATGGAAGTAAGCTCATCACACAGACAATCTTGCCCCAGACAGAGAATTCCATGGGTTGTAATGAAATTCATACCCAGAATATGCAGGTAAGGCGAGCTGGATGAGGCACAAAATAAAATTGTTCACATTAGCATAGTTTAATTAGTTCTTTCATAATGTATATAAAATGCGTGTTCTAAAATGGAAATATATATATCTCAAACCTATCTAAATTGAAACACCTCTTTTCTCTTCTTTTGCTATTTGCAGATTATTTAATTCCACCCATGAACTGCAGTTGTCATTGCTTAGGAAACTTTTATGTATTAAGAAATAAGTAGGTTATGTAAATTTTTCCAGTAGGGGTTTAGTCAGGAATCACTTTAGGTATTTTAGAGAATAGAAGGTTAGTAGTAGATTATTAGAGAACCAGAGGCCCAGCGCATGAAATTCATGCATGGAGTGGGGGAGGCCCTTAGCCCAGGCTGCACCCTCTGCAATCTGGGATCCCCCAGGGATTGGGCCTAAACTGGCAGTCGGACATTCCTCTCACAATCCAGGACTGCTGTCTCCAAGACCTCTGGCTTACCTGCCTGCCTGATTGCCCCTAACTTCCCCCAATACAAGCCTGATCACTCACCCCTAACCACCTCTGCCTGCCAAACTGATCACCCCTGTATGCTTCATGTGCATGAATTTCATCATATGTGAATTACATTTTGATAAAGTTTAAAAAAGAAAAAAGTAAATAGCGTCCCCTGATACACTATTGTTGCATTGATCTACCACTTATAGCATGTTAGCTCCTCCACATTCTGGCTAAAATTTAGTTTTATCACTAACTCACTTCTACCAGCTCACTACATTTCAGATTAGCAAATCATGACTACATTTTTTTTAAGGGTTTATTTTTAATTTTAATTTTTTAATTATTATTTTTCTTTTTTTCCTTTCATTTTTTATTAATGTGTTACATGTGTACATATCTTCACATTGCCCTCCTCCCTCCCATTCCAATGCAGGCCCTAACCTCCCAGTGTCTTGTGTCCATTGATTGTGCTTCTATGCACGCATACAAGTCCTTCTGTTGATCTCTTACCCAACCTCTTCCCAACTTTCCCACTGTAGTTTGACAGTCTGTTTGATGCTTTACTATCTCTGTATCTATCTTTTTGTTCATAAGTTTATAATGTTCTTTATTATCCATAAATGAGTGAGATCATGTGGTATTTTTTTTTTTCACTGACTGGCTTGTTTCACTTAGCATAATGCTCTCCAGTTCCATCCAGGTTGCTCCAAATGGTAAGAATTCCTTCTTTTTGAGCTAGAAAGAAAGCAACAAGAAAAGACCAGTGTATGCAGAAGAAAGGAAATAGTAAAGAACAGAGAGGAGATAATTGATATAGAGACCAAAGAAACAATTCAAAAGATCAACAAAACCAAGAGCTGGTTCTTTGAAAGGATAAAAAAGATTGATGGACCTCTAGCCAGGGTCACCAAGAAGCAAGGAAAGAAGACCCAAATAAACAAAATCAGAAATGAAAGAGGAGAAATAACAACAAACCTCGCCGAAATACAAAGGATTATTAGAAAATACTATGAACAACTCTATTCCAACAAATGGGACAACTTGCAAGAAATGGACATATTCCTAGAAAAATATAACCTTCCAAAATTCAATCAGGAAGAATCTAAACATCTCAATAGTCCAATAACTATGGAAGAAATTAAAGGAGTCATCAAAAGCTTCCAGCAGACAAAAACCCAGGACCAGATGGCTACAAAGTAGAGTTTTAACAAACATTCAAGGAAGAATTAAAACCTATCCTCCTCAGACTACTAAAAAATATTCAAGAAGAAGGAACACTTCCAAACACCTTCTATGAAGCCAGTATCACCCTAATACCAAAAACAGATAAAGACAACACAATGAAAGAGAATTATAGGCCAATATCTCTCATGAACATTGATGCCAAAATCCTCAACAAAATTCTAGCAAATAGGATCCAGCAGTACATCAGAAAGATCATACACCATGACCAAATAGGATTAATCCCAGGAATGCAAGGATGGTACAATATCTGCAAATCAATAAATGTGATACATCACATAAACAAATTGAGAGATAAAAATCACATAGTCATATCAATTGATGCAGAAAAAGCATTTGACAAAATCCAACACCCTTTCTTGATAAAAACTCTCAGCAAGGTGGAAATAGAAGGATTATACCTCAATATAATGAAAGCCATATATGATAAACCCACAGCTAACATCATACTCAATGGGCAAAAACTAAAACCATTTCCCCTAAGAACAGGAACAAGACAGGGATGCCCATTATCACCACTCCTGTTTGACATAGTACTGGAAGTATTAGCCATTGCAATTAGACAAGAAGAAGAAATAAAAGGCATTCAAATTGGAAAAGAAGAAGTAAAGCTGTCCATATTTGCAGACGACATGATACTGTACATAAAGAACCCGAAGGACTCTATCCAAAAACTAATTGATTTAATAAATGAATTCAGCAATGTAGCAGGATACAAAATTAATGCCCAGAAATCTATGGGCATTAATTCTGTAAGTGCACTACTAGTGTATTTCTATACACTAGTAGTGAACTTACAGAAAGAGAGACTAATAAAGTAATCCAATTTACCATCGCACCAAAAAGATACCTAGGAATAAACTTAACTAAGGAGGTAAAAGACCCATATGCAGAAAACTACAGGACACTGAAAAAAGAGATAGAGGAAGATGTAAATAGATGGAAGAGCATACCATGCTCATGGATTGGGAGAATCAACATCATTAAAATGTCCATACTACTCAAAGCAATCTATAGATTCAATGCACTACCCATTAAAATACCTACAACTTATTTCACAGACCTATAAATAACTCTTCAAAGATTCATCTGGAACAAAAAAAGACCGCGAATAGCCACAGCAATCCTGAGAAAAAGAATGAAGTAGGTGGGATCTCAATACCATATTTCAAGCTATATTACAAAGCAATATACAGCTTGGTACTGGCACAAGAACAGACATATTATCCAATGAAATAGAATAGAGAATCCAGATATTCACCCAAACCTCTATGCTCAATTAATATTTGACAAAGGAGGCATGAACATACAATGGAGCCAAGACAGCCTCTTCAATAAATGGCTTGAGAAAAATGTATAGATACATTCAAAAAAAATGAAACTGGACCACCAACTTACATCATATACAAAAATAAACTCCAAATGGATACAGGACTTAAACATAAGACTAGAAACCATAAAAATACTAGAGGAATCCAAGGCAGCACAATCTCAGACATATGCCGAAAGAACTTCTTCACTGATACTGCTCCAAGGGCAATGGAAGTTAAAGAGAAAATAAATGGGACTACATCAAAATAAGAAGCTTTTGCACAGCAAGAGAAACCATCAACAAAACAATAAGAAAGCCCACTGTATGGGCGAACATATTTGCAAATGTTAGCACTGATAAATGTTTAATCTCCAACATCTACAGCCAACTTATACAACTGAATAAAAGGAAGATAAATGATCCAATAAAAATGGGCAACGGACCTAAATAGAACCTTTTCGAAAGATGACAGAAGGAAGGCCAAGAGACACATGAAAATATGTTCAAAATCACTAATTATCTGAGAGATGCAAATCAAAAGGACAATGCAATACCATCTCACATCTGTCAGAATGGCAATCATCAACAAATCAACAAACGACAAGTGTTGGCGAGGATGTGGAGAAAAAGGAACCCTTGTGCACTGTTGGTGGGAATGCAGACTGGTGCAGCCACTGTGGAGAACAGTATGGAGTTTCTTCAAAAAACTAAAAATGGAACTTCCATTTGACCCCGCAATCCAACTCTTAGGAGTATATTCTAAGAAAGTAGAAACACCAATCAGAAAAGATTTATGCACCCCTATGTTCATAGCAGCACAATTTACAATAGCTACAATTTGGAAACAGCCTAGGTGCCCATCAGCAGATGAGTGGGTCAGAAAACTATGGTACATCTACACAATGGAATTCTATGCTGTCATAAAAATGAAGGAATTCTTACCATTTGCAGCAACCTGGATGGAACTGGAGAGCCTTATGCTAAATAAAATAAGCCAGTCAATGAAGGAGAAATACCACATGATATCACTCATTTGTGGATAATAAAGAACATTATAAACTGATGAACAAAAGGATAGACACAGAGGCAGTAAAGCATCAAACAGACTGTCAAATTACAGCAGTAAGATTAAGGAGAGGTGGGGTAGATAAGAGATCAACCAAAGGACTTGTATGCATGCATATAAGCATAACCAATCAACACAAGACACTGGGGAGTTGGGGTATGCCTGGAAGGGGGGGTAATGGGAAGATATGTAGACATGTAACACAATTAAAAAAAAGAATTCTTTTTTATGGCAGCATAGTATTCCATTGTGTAAATATACCATAGTTTTCTGATCCAGTCATCTGCCGATGGGCATCTAGGGTGCTTCAAATTTTAGCTCTTGTAAATTGTGCTGCTATGAACATAGGGGTGCATATATACTTTCTGACTGGTGATTCTAGTTTCTAAAGATATATTCCTAGGAGTGGGATAACTGGGTCAAATGGTAGTTCCAGTCTTAGTTTTTTGAAGAAACTCCATACTGGTCTCCACAGTGGTTGCACCAGTTTGCATTCCCACCAAGAGTGCACAAGGGTTCCTTTTTGTCATATCCTCGCCAACACTTGTTTGTTGATTTGTTGATTATTGCCATTCTGACAGGTGTGAGATGGTATTACATTGTCCTTTTGATTTGCATCTCTTGGATAATTAATGACTTTGAGCATGTTTTCATGTGACTCTTGGGTTTTCTTCTGTCTTCTTTTGAAAAGATTCTGTTTAGGTCTGTTGCCCTTTTTTTTTTTTTATTGGATCATTTATCTTCCTTTTATTCAGTTGTATAAGTTGGCTGTAGATGTTGAAGGTTAAACCTTTATTAGTGATAACATTTTCAAATATGTTCTCCCAAATGTGGGCTTTCTTGTTTTGTTGATGGTTTCTCTTGCTGTGCAAAAGCTTTTTATTTTGATGTAGTCCTATTTGTTTATTTTCTCTTTAACTTCCATTATCCTAGCAGCAATATCGGTGAAGAATTTCTTTTGGCATATGTCTGAGATTCTGCTGCTTGTGGATTCACTAGTATTTTTATCGTTTTCCTTCTTATGTTTAAGACTTATATCCATTTTGAGTTTATTTTTATGTATGGTGTAAGTTGGTGGTCTAGTTTCATTTTTTTGCATGTATCTGTCCAATTTTCCCAACACCATTTATTGAAGAGACTGTCTTGACTCCATTGCATGTTCATGCCTCCTTTGTCAAATATTAATTGAGCATAGAGGTTTGGGTCAATATCTGGATTCTCTATTCTATTTCATTGGTCTATATGTCTGTTCTTGTGCCAGTACCAGGCTGTTTTGAGAACAGTGGCTTTGTAATACAACTTGAAATCTGATATGGAGATTCCACCTACTTTATTCTACTTTCTCAGGAATGATGTGGCTATTTGGGGTCTTTTTTTTTTCCAGATGAATCTTTGTAGAGTTCTTTCTAGGTCTGTAAAATATGCCATTAGTACTGTAATGGGGAGTGCATTGAATCTATAGATTGCTTTAAATAGTATGGACATTTTAATGATATTGATTCTCCCAATCCATGAGCATGGTATGCTCTTCCATTTGTTTATGTCCTCATCTACTTATTTTTTCAGTGTGTTGTAGTTTTCTGTATATAGGTCTTTTACCTCCTTAATTAAGTTTATCCCTAGGTATCTTTTTTTTTGTGCGTGTGTGCAATGATAAATGTAATTGCTTTTTAAGTCTCTCTTTCTGTAAGTTCACTACTAGTGTGTAGAAATCCCACAGATTTCTGGGCATTAATTTTGTATCCTGCTACATTGCTGAATTCATTTATAAAGTCTATTAGTTTTTTGATAGAATCTTTTGGTTTTTTTATGTACAATATCATGTTATCATCAAATAAGAACAACTTTACTTCTTCTTTTCCAAATTGAATGCCTTTTATTTCTTCTTTTTTTAATTGCAATGGCTAATACTTCCAGTACTATGTCAAATAAGAGTGGTGAGAATGGGCATTCCTGTTTTGTTCCTGTTCTTAGGGGAAATGGTTTTAGTTTGTGCCCATTGAGTATGATGTTAGCTGTGGGTATATCATATATGGCTTTCATTATATTGAGGTATAATCCTTCTATTCCCACCTTGTTGAGAGTTTTTATCAAGAAAAGGTTTTGGATTTTGTCAAATGCTTTTTCTGCATCAATTGATATGAATATGTGATTTTTATCTCTCAATTTGTTTATGTGATGCATCATGTTTCTTGATTTGCAGATATTGTACCATCCTTGCATTCCTGGGATAAATCCTACTTGGTCATGGTGTATGATCTTTCTGATGTACTGCTGGATCCAATTTGCTACAATTTTGTTGAGGATTTTGGCATATATGTTCATGAGGGATATTGGCCTGTAATTCTCTTTCATTGTGTTGTCTTTATCTGGTTTTGTTATAAGGATGATGTTGGCTTCATAGAAGGTGTTTGGAAGTGTTCCTTCCTCTTGAATTTTTTGGAATAGTATGAGGAAGATATAAGTTTTAATTCTTCCTTGAATGCTTGATAAAACTACCCTGTGTAGCTGTCTGTCCCCAGGCTTTTTTTTGCTGGAAGCTTTTTCATGACTGCTTCAATTTCTTCCATAGTTATTGGTCTATTGAGATGTTTAGATTCTTCTTGATTGAGTTTTGGAAGGTTATATTTCTTTAGGAATATTTCCGTTTCCTTTAAGTTGTCCAGTTTGTTGGAATAGAGTTGTTCATAGTATTTTTTAACAATCCTTTGTATTTCAGTGGAGTCTGTTGTTATTTCACCTCTTTCATTTCTGATTTTGTTTATTTGAGTACTCTCTCTTTGCTTCTTGGTAAGCCTAGCAAGAGGGTCATCAATCTTATTTATCCTTTCAAAGAACCAGCTCTTGGTTTTGTTGATCTTTTATATTGTTTCTTTGGTCTCTATATCAATGATCTCCTCTCTGATCTTTACTATTTCCTTCCTTCTGCTTACACTGGGCTTTTCTTGTTGCTCTTTTTCTAACTCTTTGAGTTGTAGGCTTAGGTAATTTATTGCCATTGTTTCTTGTTTTTTTTTTTTGCAGTAGGCTAGTAAAGCTATGGATTTCTCTCTCAATACTGCTTTCACTGTGTCCCATAGAGTTTGGATTGTTGTATTTTCATTGTTATTTGTTGACATGATGTTTTTTATTTTTTCCTTGATCTCTCTGGTAACCCATTCATTGTTTAATAACATGTTTAGTCTCCATGTGTTTGATTCCTTTGGATTGTTTTTATTGTAGTTGATTGCTAATTTTTTGCCACTGTGATCTGAGAAGATGCTTGATATGATTTCTATCTTCTTGAATTTGAAGAGACTTTGCCTATGACCCAACATATGGTCTATCTTTGAAAATGACCCATGTGTACTTGAAAAGAATGTAGATTCTGTGGCTTTGGGTGAAATGTTCTGAAGATGTCAATTAATTCCATCTGATCTAGTGAGTCATTTAGGATTGATATTTCTTTTCTGATTTTTTTGTTTAGAGGATTTGTCCAATGGTGATAGTGGGGTATTGAAGTCTCCTACTATGATTGTATTGCTGTCAATTTCTCCCTTGATATTCTCCAGGAGATTTTTTATGTATTTATGTGCACCTATATTGGGTGCTTATATGTTTACCAGAGTTATTTCTTCTTGTTGGATTGCCTTCTTTTGTATTATGAAGTGGCCTTCCTCATCTCTTGTTATGTCCTTCACTTTGAGATCTACTTTACATGACTACATTTTAAATCATTCCCTAAATTAGATGCTACCACATTAGGGCCTGGTGCATGAAATTGGTGCACAAGGATGGGAGGAACCCTCAGCCTGACCTGCATCCTCTCCAATCAGGGACTTGTTGGGGAATTCCAACTGCCGATTTAGACCCAATCAATCAGACCTAAACTGGTAGTCAGACATCCCTATTGCAATCCAGTACTCCTGATTCCTAACAGCTCACTTTCCTGCTTGTATGATTGCCCCCCGCTGCTGACCTAGTCACCCCCAATTACTCTCCCCTGCCAGCCTGATTGCCCCCAACTGCTTTCCTCCTTGGCCTGGTCACCCCTTATTGCCCCCTCTGCTAGCCTCTTTGCCCCTAACTGTCCTCCCCCCTGGCCTGGTCTCCCCATGCAGCCTGGTCTTTGGTCACTCGTCAGGTCATTTAGGTCAAGATGGTTCCTGGATTTATATATATTAAGATTACCAACCGGGGGTTGGGAAAGAATGGGGCTTCCTTTGTAAATTGTGGAAGAGCAGAGGTCTCTGTGGTCTCTGCCACCTCCAATACCTAAAGGAGTACTCTCACAAGGATGCCTGAGGGGCTGGAAGTTTGAAAATCTCAGAGGCCACAGCCTTGAAGTTGAGGACAGCTCCTGAAGTGGGGCGCTCCCTGATGATGCCCATGGCAGAGGAAAACCCCATTACTGCTGTCTGCCAAAGACATCTGCCTGCTCTCAATGGCTGTGGGAGCATTTGATGGCTCCTCTTTTCTTCTGCCTTCCAGTTTTGTATTAGGACTTCTCTGTGGAAGCCAACTGTATTTTCAAGGGACTGGGCATATAGTTTCCAGGTTTTGCCCACTTGTGATTTTAGCAAGGGGAGGTAGGGGGAGAGTGCCTCAGACAGGTCAGTATTGAATATCAAGAAGACATATCTAGAAGGTACCTGAAAGATACAGTGGTTTCTAGTTTTTTTTTAATCTATCGTAGATAACTTATTTTCATGCAATAAATTGTCATTCTGATTGTAAATGTAAAAAAATCTTCAAATTATAAATAGAATTAAGGCTAATTATGTGGTCACACACTGGCTCCAATTAGTACTAGACTAATGACATTATTTAAAATTCAACTTTGCCAGTTATTCCCTAGGTGTGAAGGTTATTTATCTCCTTCATTTTACAGTTTTTATATTTCTATAATAGACAATGGTATTATTTAATAGAAGTTTGGCACATAGCAAAGAAAATAAAATGTAAAGAAATCATTACAATGACATGTACTTTAATTATAGCTGTCTTCCTTTTTAGTCTCACCCTTAATCTGGAGGGTTTTCATTGGGTTACAACAGTGCTGCGTGTTGCAAAATGAGTAAATTAGTCAGGAGGAATTTGGGGGAAGGTAAGGGATCTAACCAAAAAGAGTCCTATACTCAAAGCATGGAGAAAAATGAGTCTTGGGAAGTCATGGTTAAATTATCACAGTTGGACTTCAGATAGGAAAGAGAAGCAAGAGTGGATGAGCATGATGACATACACAGAAGCTAGCAGAGTAAAGGTCTTAGGGTTGACACTATGGATTTAAGATTTTTGTAGCAAAGGCTAATAGGCAAAAAAAAAGGAGCCATAGACTGTACTTTTCAAATCTGCCTACCACTTTTTGTAATTTCTAGTTTTCTTCTAAAATTTTCAAGCTTGTGCTTCTCTTTGGGTTAGAATTAAAATGCCTGAGGTGAAGCAGTGCTAATAGAAGGCACCCCACTCTATAGACTACAGGAGCAGGTAGCTAAAGGAGACTAGTGTTGAATGACAGGCTGGGGTCCATGTATAACCAAAATGCACACTGAGGTAAGTGAAGGTGATGGTAAGGACCATTGGTGGGGTGAGGGAATGAGAGAAAGGCAATGATGCAGTACAATCTTCAATAACATAATGAAGGGAATGAAGACAGGGTGATAGCAGCCAATGAGGGACATATGGTACAAAAAAGAAAGAATGGGCATAAGTCTGGCAGAGAGAATGCTGGCATCCCATCTGTTAAGGTCAGTGTGGGTATCTGTGCACTTGAGAAGACCATGGGAAGGAGGAGTTCTCAGTACAGTGTTATGTTTCAGATCAGAGAGCTGATCTGTCCTGTGAAGAGGCTAAGGGCATAGCTGATAGTGTCTATTATGAAGAGACTTGGCCAGGTAGCTCAGTAAGTTAGTGCCTCATCCCAATATGCCAAGGTTGCAGGTTCAATCTCTGGTTAGGGCATATAGAGGAAGCAATCAGTGAGTGTGCGGGTGGATGGAGTGGAGAATCAATGTTTCTCTCTCAATTTCTCTCCCTCCTTCCCCTCCTTTCTCTCAAGTCAATAAAATTAAAAATAATTAAAAAAGGAAAGAAGTAATGTGGTGGTGTGGTATGGCCATGCAGCAGTGGGGAAGGGCAGAGTGATATGGCTGGAGAACATCTGACCAGTAAATAGCAAGAGAGAGGCCTGTATCACAGACTGAGACCCAGGGTGATAAGAATGTGAGGTGTCATGGAATTATCGGCCTTGAGAAGCTAATGCTGGCTGAGTTCTGTGTGCTTCTTGGTTGCCATGTAGCCAAAGAAAGCTTACACTGAGAAAGTGGGATGTGAATCCTTCTGTTCCAAATGCATTGACTTCCTGCTGAAACCCGCAGTCCCAGGTGAGGGAGAGAGAAGGTGAGATCCTTCCAGAGCCCTGAACCTCATGTTAAAGGCAGCAGCTGCAGCAGACCCAGAGGACTTCTGGAGGTGAGATGTGACTTGGGCGGGGGGAGTATCATTCCTTTTGTGGGAAACAGCTCAGAGGGACATAGGCTATTAAAGTGTTGGCAAACTCAGCTTCTATAATAAAGCAGAAGGTTAAATCCATGTCAGAGGGGGTTGTGTCTAAAAATTGAGATAATGTACATGAATGCATTCTATATATATTTTTCTTTTTTTATTGTTTAAAGTATTAAAAATAGTAGTACATATGTCTGTCTCCTTTCCCGTCCCCCTATTGACCTCTCCCCAGCCTTCCCTACCCACCAGTATATGCCCTCACCTGCCCCCCACCAGTGTCTTGTATCAATTGGTTATACTTATATACATGCATACAAATCCTTCCATTGATCTCTTACAGCCCCTTCCCCCCCCAACTGCCCCTGCCTTCTCACTCTAGTATGACAGTTTGTTCATTGCTTCTTTGCTTCTGTATCTGTCCCTCTCCCTCTGTCCCCCCGCCCCGAATTCTTTTCTTTAAAAACATCTTGCTTCTGCAGGCTAGAAATAAACATATAAGAACAAAAGTGTTTGAGTCCCAATTTCAATATCTAATGGTTCTGAGTCCCAGTTTCAATGTCAAACAGTTCTTTATGTGTACACGTCAGCAATGGTATCTGGATGGTGGACAAATGGTGGCACTGCAGTTGTAAAGCTAACAGCAAGAGACCCATGAAAAACACACATGATGTCAAAATAAGCCAAAGGAAAATCGTTTGGGCAAAAATAAAAAGAACCCCAAATCAATTTTATCAAAAAGATTCCTTTATTAACTTTTGTTTGAGAATATGTTTTTATACTTTCAGAAAACAACTCCAAGATCAAATGGATTCCTGCAACAGAGAGGAATTGACAGATCTGCTCCCATGATGAAGACAAGAGGAGAAATAGTTCCAGAGATGGAAGACGCTGAGGATGCCTTGCCATTCAGCAGTCGTGTGTCGCTACAGGATGCCTAGGGCATTTTAAAGAATATATTACAGAGTTGATCAAATATCACCTAACTTAAAAAGCATACTTCATATATCGACCAACAACTTTGTATTAATTTGAGGAAAAAGGAGCCTAAGAAATAATTGAATTCTTTTTATAATGCCATTTTAAAATTAACTAGAGTTTTTATTGAGAAAATATCTGCACATAGTTGATAATTCAAATACAAAAGAGAATAAAAAGAAGATAAATCCTCTCTCCCCTCAGAGAATTCTTCCCCATCTTTTCAAAAATGTTTGAAACACATAAAATTACATATCATCTTCTTGAATTTTATTTTCTAAATACTTGTTGCTTATGTTTAGGAAATATTATGGAATTTTGTAACCTGCCATTTTACTGAAGGATGTTTTACTAAATTTCCTTGACGTTTCTAATGGTTTGATTTGATTTGATTTGGTTTTCTTGGGTGAAGGCTCTTTATGAAGTCTTGCATAGTGTTTATTCATTCTATTACCATCATCATCAGTAGCAGTAGAGCATAAATCCTCCGTTAATCCTATTGTGGTATGTAAAGAGTCAGAGCAATTCAGGAGCATCTACCCAGAAGAGGTGGTCCATAACTGGCACTAGGAAAAAATCATTTACTCATTCATTCATTCAATCATTCAATAAAACATTTATAGATGACCTACTCAATAACAGACATTTAAATGTGGACAAACACACAAAAATAGTCAAGGTAGAAGAAGAAACAAAATTAACTTTTATTGAATATACCAATCACCTGAAATACCTCATCCATGTAATTCTCCAAAGCAATTTATTGGATGTATAGTGTTAATCTTGTTTTTATAAATATGAAGCTCACACTTAGAGGCCAATGTATTTGCCCAGGGTAACACAGGGACAGATCTGAGATTGAAATCCAGACCTGTGCAATGTTACAGTCTCTCTTTTCTTCTACCCTTGATCCCTGTCATTCAGAAAAAGCCCTAAACTTGAATTCTTAGATTGCTTCCTGAGATCAGCACCATGTAGGAATCCGATGCAGAGGAATCAAACGCCTCCTGTGGTTGGAATAGGTACTGAAGAATGACTGGGTGTTGACCAGAAAACCAAGAGGTTGGAGAGCAAGGTATTCCAGAAATAGGAAGTAGTGAGTGCAAAGAAAAGGGGCCACAAGAGCCCAGCCAGTGTGGCTTGGTGATTGAGCATTGACCCATGAGCCAGAAGGTCACAGTTTGATTCCCAGTCAGGGCATATGCATGGGTTGTGGGCTCCATCCCTAGTAAGGGGCTTGCAGGAGGCAGCTGATCAATGATTCTCATTATTGATGTTTCTATCTCTTTCTCCCTCTTCCTTCCTCTCTGAAATCAGTAATCTATACCAGTGGTCGGCAAACTGCAGTTTGCCGCTCTGTTGATTAATTAGTTTGCCAACCTCTGAGATAGGGGCTTAATGACAAGGAACAACAGCCTGTAATTATTGGAATTGAGAGTCTAGAACAGTGGTCCACAAACTCATTAGTTAACAGAGCCACAGTTTGCCAACCACTCTTTTATACTAATAAAAGGGTAATATGCTAATTAGATTAGACATCTTCCGGACATCCTTCCGGACGTCTTTCTGGACAAAGCCACAGTGGTAGGGGCTGAGGCAGAGGTGGTTAGGGGTGACCAGGCTAGCAGGGGAGAGCAGTTATGAGGTTCAGGCTGGCAGGGGAGAGCAGTTAGGGGTGACCAGGCAGGCAGGCAGGTGCGCTGTTAGGAACCAGCAGTCCCAGATTGCAAGAGGGATGTCTGACTATCAATTTAGGCCTAGTTCTAAACCAGCAGTCGGACTTCCCCAAGGGGTCTCAGATTGGAGAAGATGCAGGCTGGGCTGAGGGACCCCATCACCCCCATGCATGAATTTCGTGCACCAGGCCTCTAGAATATATATATAAAAGAAGCCACGTGGAAACATCTAATTTAAGGAATGATTTAAAATGTAGTCATGACTTGCTAATATGAAATGTAATGAGCTGGTAGAAGTAAGTTGGTGTTAAAACGGTAAATTTTAGCCAGAATGTGGAGGGGCTAACATGCCATGTGTGGTAGATCAATACAATAGTATATCAGTGGATGCCATTTATTTTTTTCTTTTTTTAACTTTATTGAGATATAATTTACATACAATGAAATTTATGCACAAGAACCATACAGTTGGGAATATGAATCCAGAGAAAGGGTGTGAGTCTAATGGAGATAGAGATTCAGAAGTCCTCAGAGTGGATGGGAGGTGGGTGTGTATGGGTTCATCTGGGCACAGTGTACAGGAGAGGGAAAGAGCTTTGAGGATGGAGAAAAACTAAGCTTTATCAGGCAAATGAGGAAGAGAAGCCCACAGAGGGCATGAGGAAGGAGAGACCAAAGAGGTGGGAGAGAACTGGAGTTTGCCCTTCACAGAAGTACAGGTGAAGAAGATTCAAGGAAAGGGTGGCATCTAAGGCCTTGTTGAGAAGGCAGACACAAAGAGGACTGGGCAAGTGCACAGGAAATTTTGCTGGATCATGGTGAATGTGGATACATGAATGGGCTGATGAGGATGAGGAAGGTCATGAAAGGGGGTGAGGAAGTAGAGCCAGTGAGGGGAAACTGTCCTTCTTAGAGACTTCCCAACTCCATGGCAAGATCTACCAATTCTCTCCTATCCCACAAACTAGAACAAGCTAGAAGCACTTAAAATAGCCCCATCCTACCTGGAGAGTATTGTGCTGAGCAAAATAAGCCAGTCAGAGAAAGATAAGTATCACATGATCTCATGCATACCCAGAGACATAGAAACATGAACAGATTGTTGAACCTCAGAGGAGGGCAAGGGAGGGTGGGTGGGAAGAGATCAACCAATGAATTTGTATGCATATTTGCATATCTGATGGACACAGACAATGAGATGGTGAGGGCCTGGGAGTGGGGATGGAAGCAGGCTGGAAGAAGTTAATGAGGAGGGGAAAGGGGAGGAAGACCTATGTAATAATTTCAACAATAAAGACAAATTAGCTTCATCCTTTTCAGGATAAAATTTAGGTGTTACATGAAAGTTGGGCTTCCCTCAGGTGGACCTTCACATCAACTATCTCTGTTGTTATCAGGAACCCAGGATGAAAACAGGGTATTCTGAGGCTCCATAGCAAATGGCCATAGTTAAAAAGACAGCTTAAAGGCTTTAGCCATATCTCAGATTGCTGCTGAGCTATGTTAATCAGATACTTCTGTTGTGACATCTGTAATCTAAACTTTGATGAAGACCTATGGCTAACCAATTTCAGAATGACCTGCAGATTTACTCATATGAAGGCTCTTTATTGAGAGGTTGTCAGTACTTTTAGGTCAAGGAGATCGAAGCCCTGGGACAATGCCTTTTGTCATGGTTTGGAAGATGTATCTATTGCTTGGTAATTGTACTTGGAGTCCATAACAATCCCTCTTTCCTTAGCAATGAGCCAGAATCAGCACAGTTGGATAAGCCCAATCCTAGAACACTGAATTTTTCTTGCTGCCAGAGTTTAAAGAATGATTCTTTACCTCAATCTGCATGGAGAGCCACCCTGGGAAAACTTGAATCTTCTGTGTCTCAGGGTGGAAATATCTTACCATGTTATAGTGACCAGTACAGGTCAAGTACATCAAGATTTCTCTACAACTGAGAACTTTGACTGGAAAAACTTTATTATCCTGGCCAAGCCCCAGTAGTTGAGGTGTTACAGTAAAGAGTATACAGCTGTCCTCTCAGGTCTGACCTCTCATTTTACAGACAACTGAGGGCACATGAGACCGTCTAGAAATGTGACCCCAGAAATACAACTAATTTTCCCTAGAGAAAAATTGACATAATGCTGTTTTTCCATTTCATACAGCCTTTCCTCACTCTGTCATTGACCAAAATAACATTCTTTAAGATTTTAATGAAAAATCTGATTTGTGCCCTGTTGTGAGAAGTTTCTATACTTTCCAGCAGAAAAACACATTCATTTATATATATTCTTTAAAAAAAGTTTAGGCATTGATGAGAGAGAGACAGAGAGAGAGAGAGAGAGAGAGAGAGAGAGAGAGAGAGAGAGAGAGA